>LPNX010137477.1:143942-164609 GCA_001517045.1 Pseudotsuga menziesii
GTAGAGGACACCAAAATACCTACCAAACAGCCCAAAACAGTAGAAAGAACCACAAAAAATGAGGAAAAACATTGTTTTAGGGGCACACGCGGGTTGTACTACTGACAGGTCGCGTGTCATACGCAGGTTTCCAATACAGCAAGTCACATGTACAAGCACACGTGGGTTGTATAACTGACAAGTCGTGTATCATACGTGGGTTGACAGTATAGGCAGTCGCGTGTACCAAACCAGACACGCGACTGTTCAATCTGCAAGTCGCGTATGGGTAGAAAAACTCCCAAAAAAGGTCTAAAACTGCCTTAGGAAGGTAGGGGAAGTGTGCTATCAGACTTATAAAGTGTCCCTAAGTGGCAAGAAGGACTTGAAACAATGCAAAAGACTGAAAGAAATAAAGAGAAACCCCAAACAGACAAGGCTCTCCCCAGCGGAGTCGCTAGTTCTGTTGTAAAGGAAAGTATCCTATGGCTAGGGTTTAAGAGGCCATCAACATACTGGGGTTGAAAGGTGGATGTACGATGGTTCTGCAAGTAAATACAAGCAAGATTTAGAGATAAGAAAGGTCCACACTGATTAACTAAAGGCTGGTCCAAGCTTTCTCTATCCCTTCTCCTTGCTCCTCTTGCTCCTCTTGCTCCAAGAGACCTGCAAAACGAATTATACCTTCCTCAAACCATTACGACCACATATAAAACAATGATAATCAAATAAACATGAACTAATGATCTGAATAACATCATCATATGATCATAAACAGAGTTTCAATCACACATTGAACAATGATTTGGGAAGAAGAAGGACATCACATCTTTATTAATCTTGAAAACAAGTACAAGTATACCTTCTCTTCAAGTTCGGCACCTCACGAAACCTTGATCCGGCTCTGTTGCTTCTCTTCTCCAAAGAACTCAGCCTCCAAGCTCTGCAACACAAGGATATGATCGCCAGGGCAAAGGTGTGGGCAAAGAGAGCTCCAAATCCTCCAGCATAACAATGCAAAGATTCAAGTCTCCTCTCATGAACCTCCCTACCTCTATTTATATGGTTAAAGAAGAGTTAGGGGTGAAGACAAAGCAGTTACAACTGAAGGAGTCAGTTGCATAACTACCCAAACTAACCAAAATTCAAAAGACGTGTTTTTTGACATTTTTAAGAGGCGTACGCAGGTTGCAGAAACAACAGTCGCGTACACGAGAAATACACATGGGTTGCCAATACAGAAAGTCACGTACATAAGCAACTAGCGTACATACGCGGGTATCATAGAGAGCAAGTCGCGTATCGTACACGGGTATCATAGAGAGCAAGTCGCATATCGTACATGGGTTTGCCTTAAGGCAACTCGCGTATAAACAAAAAACTCATTTTTAGGGTATTTCTAGGCATTTTCAGACTTTGGTGTCTTCTAGAAAGTTTTAGCTAACAGAAATATCTTTCCAACAACATAGAGATGAGGTCAAACAGAGTTACATAACTCAATATATGGGTCCTCCAATTTAGGTGTTTTTTCAGTGACTTTTCATGAAGTGTCATCATGGAAGTGTCAACATGTGACGAAATCATGGGAAAGTGGTCACAGGTAGAGACATGTCATTTTGAGCTATAACAAGCATGCATCAATTTGAGTTAACATTTTTGGGCCAATAAAGCTCATTTCATCGATGAGAATATAACGAATATGATGGAGATCTTCTTGAATCTTTGAAAGGGATTGGCCTTCAAGAGGATGCATTTCAACAATGGGTATTCAAAGAGCAGAATGTATTGTAAGTGCATGTATGTTAAAGGCGGCAACACCAGTTGGAGCTAGGAGAAGCAGTGGGGATGCAATTTTTCTAGATATATGTTGGAGTGCAAATTTCAAGCAAGATATGAGGTAAGATTTTTCGGTGCCTGCAGTGCCTTAAATGACCATTTTGAGTGGTTGAGCAGGTGTAGTGTTTCTAAAATGGGAAATGACAACATCAAAGGCTATGCATTGTGTGGGAGATAAGGAATCATGTGAAATGGATAACGAGGTGGTGTCTTAATGTAGTTGAGTAGACAAGTGATTGAGGTCAATGAATGATATTGTTGTTTCATGCAAATGGCTGGCTACATTGTTATGTGTCCAATTGTGATTTTTGTCAAAATCACGATGTCCAAGCATTTCAAGGTCATTAATATGGACGTTGTTTCTTGGTCGCATTTGAGAGAGAAATCCCCATTCATCCATCGAATGGGCCAAGGGAAAGGGAATTGGATCCAAGTTTGAATCATCAAATGAAGGTGTAGAGGGTTCTTCTTGTACATGTTCAACGTGCCACACAACATATGTGCATTTAATGCAATGCCAATGAGAAATAATTTCATAACTTGTTGTTCCAATATCCTCAGGGAGGGCATGAAAAGATTTGTATAGAAGAATTTTGCTCCAACAAAATAGTTCAAAAGTTGAAGAATCAAAGGGAGGAATGGGAGTGAATTGTGGAAATACTCTAACAATCTTTTGACGCAAGTTTGCTTTCCATGGATTTTTTTCCTTTTAGGTGAGAAAGACCAAGAATGAGTAGGTTCAAGCAAGGTTAGATGCTCAAGATCAAGGGGTCTTTTCATGTATGCAAATATGAAGGGGGGTTGTATGGGTGTTAGTAGTGTCATTACAAACACAACGGAAGACACTTTGGCTCACAATTAGGGAAAAAAATTGACGGCTGCAAAGCACAGGAATGAGTTTTCGGAGCATGTGACACGTCTCTTGTGCACCAATGTGTCATTCTTCAACTGTTTATGCAAGGAATCGCTTGATTGGCTGAAGAATGGGGTTGTCACTTGGTGCTACATGTGCAAGGACGGAGAGAATAGCATGGTAGCTTTTTTTATTTTGGCTCTCCTTTTAATGCATAGTTTGAAATGTATTTGAGCACATCATGTCTAGAAAGAACAGGTTGGCAATCAACATTAGCCCTCCATATTGAAAGCATGGTTGGGTTGTGAATATTTAGAAGGTAATCATTTCATGCAGGATTGTAGATTTTACGTCCATTTGCATCAATGAATCAAGAAGAAGTAGATTGTAGGTCATAGGGAAAACCATAGACACATTGAACAGATGTTCCTTTTTTGCAAGGCAAGTTGATTCTAAACATCCGGTATGCCTTTGAACACAATTTACAAGTTCTTCATAGTCAACTGAGTAGTTTGATGCAAATATGGATGGTGATGCAAGACTGCATGGATCATTTGTAGTAGAATGATGTAATCCAAAAGTGGACAAGTGGGAATTACGAGGATTCCAAGCTGTAACATATGTGTCAAAAAAGTGTCTTGTAGCTTCAACTGCAACAACATCTTCCCAGTCTAAGGTGTTCATATCTCGTGCATCTGCCAACCAAATAAAACCATGAATGCATGTGGATCCCTTATGTTGCCATTCATACCTACATGGGAGGAAAAGGAATATATTATAAATCAATCTTATAAAGTGACAAACATGAAGAAAAGGATAATAAGGAAAAGATAGTAAAACACCTTCACCAAGAATCTGTTATGCGAAAGCCTTTTTGAAGCACCTCTTCAAGGAATATTTTGAATCTATTGTGCATGTTTTGTGATGTAATATGTGGATTTGATATGATGTTGTTGGTCTAAACCAGTAGGGCATTCACCAGGCATGAGAGCATGCAACTCTGGCCATTTTGTGTCAGTTGCACTAAGGGTGAAGAAGAACGTTGGTGTACCTTGTTGATTGATCATATTTGTGAGTCCAACTCTACTTTTGTTCCAATACGAGCGTGTTCCACGCAATGAAGAGCCAAATCGGGCTACCCTTTCGCCAATTTTGTCATTAGGCATGTCTTGCAATTGGTTAACAGGCTCAAGTATTGTGGGAGGCAGTCTATCTTCAAGGTTAATTTTGACAAAAACAGAAGCAATAGCATTACTCCGATGACGCATAATTACATTGTATATGTAGTATCGGAAGCGAGGATGTTGCCCAAAACTATTGTCATGATAGTGAATGAGGTGAAGTGCATATCCGTGCATCTCAACTTGATGAATGCGTGGTTGTGTAAGCATTGTTGCACCTGTGGGGAACAAGGTTGGAAAAGCGATGGAAAGAAGGCTTTCTGTGTTGTACTCATTGATAGGGGATATGTCTATAGGGGGGAATCAATGGAAGGTGGTAGTGGGATATTTGGTGTGTGTATGAAGTGTCTAATTTCTTCAATCTCAATTCTAGCATTATGTTGTGTTGAAATAAATGAGGATGATTCAAATTCATATGGCTCAAATGAATTTGGTGGTCGGATTGTAGAGGACAAGCTTTGTTGATGAGATAATGTATCATTGTTATTAACATGGGGAATCAAAGGTGAAATGTTTGTTGAAACAAGAGGAAAATAAGCTAATGCAATTGGGTTGACTCTTACATCCTTGTAGTACGGATTGTTTGCTATTTTGGATTCAAGAGCAACAATAACACGTGTTCGACTAACAAAAAGTTCATATGGATTGTTTGTAGAGTTGCATTTGAGAACAACAAGGATATCAAGGCCTGATATGAAATGGGGTACGGATGTGGAAATATTGGAAATGTCATAGGGGAAGCAAATAGTATGGCCATAATATTTATATTTACCACCACGGGAATGTGTGACTTATAAGATTGGGTTGGCGCGACTAATGAGCATTTCTTCAACTTGCGTAAGTACTGCAAGGACAGGTGGTTGTATGCTTGGGTCCATATTGTTTTCCAGTGAAAAGTGATTGCCTTTTCTTACAAAATTGGTCCATTTTTTTACAAAATTGTTGATGTGGATCCTCAAGGAGAGTGTTGGATAGATTTAGCATGGGGGATGGAAGGGATGGTGTGTCCAAAGGTTGGACAAGCGAAAAGGAAGAAGACATATCCACAAGTTGACGAGCAGCTCTATAAAGAAGACGTTGTTTCTTGTTGTTTTGATCTCTGTTATGTGCATATACAAGTCTTCTTCGTGCATTGGCTTGTTCATTGTCATGGTTCAGCATGATACCTCAAAGAAAAGCGTAAACTTGTTAAATACATATGTATTTGAATGTCTAGGTGAAATTTTTGAATAAATTTTTTCTACCATCGCAATTACAACCTTTAGGTGTCCAATTCCACCGATGGTCTTTGTTTTAAGTGAAAGAGTAAAACGAAATTGTTTGTTTTCGATCTTCTTGGCTATTTCAACAATTGATGTTGCTTCAGTTTAAACTTTACCTTAAATGTTTAAAAATTAGTATTTACTTACAAGTTGGTTATATATTGTCAAATTGAGAGTTTCATTTTGCAAACTGTATGTAAATGTTAATTTGGAATGGGCAAGAGTAGTTCTAAAAAATCGTATTTTCTCTACCAGGGGAAATTGTTCTTATCTTGTATATAGTTGACAGTAGAGCCAAACATATATCAGTAAGCCTGTCCAAACAAAACAATTAACATAACCGCTTGCAAAACATGCAATCCACATTGTCAAGGCACGGGTTGTTTCACTGTGAATAATTTTCAATTTTTTTGTTTTTGTTTTTTGTTCATCCCTATTTGATTCCATGGGAAAGAACAACCAACACGTTATGGAGACTATGCTAATTGAAGATGTTATTTCACTCTTGCTACATGGTGTTGTTAACCTTTGGTCGTTGGTACAAGTTTCCACATTAAACCAAGTGAACTCACTCAACTCATCAACTATTCATTTTTGAATTTCTATCTTAGACAACATTCACAAGCATGAGCAATTACTTCCAATTATATATAATAGTGTTGGTGAAGATGAGCAAGTAAAAGAAGCAACTCTAATCAAAGTCACCCAATCAAACAAAAGTGTAAACTTGTTAAAGACTTAGAAGCTTTCATTGGTGACAAGGACGCATTTTGTATATGTATTAAGTGAAATGTTTATGGATATAAAACATAATATATAAAGCAAATGTTAAGTGATTGCATATTGGGAACTCTGCTATGTTTGAGCATGAAAGAAGGGAAAAAATAGTAGAATTGAGGCAATTCATTAGAGACAATAAATAATCTTTAAGTATCAAGTTCAAACAACTTATGTATTTGAATGTCCACATGAAATTGTCAATTAAATGTTTTCAACCATCACAATTACAACCTTTAAGCGTGCAATTCCACAAAAGGTATCTGTTCTAGCTGAAAGAGTAAAAATAAATTGTTTGTTGCAGATCTTCTGGGCTATTTAAACAATTGATGTTGGTTCAGTTGAGAGGAGGCATAGGACTTTCGCAGAAATGCCCATGAGTTGCTTTGCGGCATCATCAAAATCTACGACACCGTGAAGTTGTCCAGTGATATCTTCCAAGTCAGCCTTTAGTATGTATCGGTAGTCACATTCAAGAAACTCCCCATCACATTTACCACAATGCCAAATCTTTCCAACTTTGTGGGAAATTTTTTTCGTGCATTGTATGCCATCAACAAAAAGAGGGCATGCAAGGAAATGAAAGTCATCCATGCTGACATTTGCGATGGTTGCAACAACATAGTACCAAACAGGCTTTTCAGACGGTTGAAGAGTATATAGCTCATCGATGGTAATGCTTTTACGAGGACTAGAATGAGAGGCATTGAATTTTCGGCTCAAAGATGGTGATGCTGAACGAAATCCATTGTCATGAAACCATCTCTGGAGAAGGATGGTTTCTTCAATATTTTGGTTTATAAAAAGAGTACTGTTGGAGTTAGGCCCAACAATTTTTCCATTTAATTCTGTAACATGGTTGCCTTTGACTACTAAAGCTAGAGGAGTAGCTAAAATGGGAAGGTTAGCAAGCTCGACTCCTTCAATTTGGAAACGTTCTCCCCAAAGTGTTATGTCAATGCTATAGCTTAACATGTCACTGAGTCCAATGGTGCTTCGTATAGTCTCTACACCATCCCGTTTCCGTATGGTGGGTGCATGCGAAACTGAAATTACAAGTCCTAGATGGTTAACCATGGAATTAACAGGTATAGTTTGGATGTCCTGAATAGTTTTAAAGTTAAAGCAATATAAAGGTATTAAGGGGTATTCATCTAAGAATGGTTGGATGGTTGAGGAGGAACCTAGTAAAATCTCATTTTGGCTTTTCAATTGGTTGAAAATTGGATTGGATGCTTTCACAGTGCCATTTGATACTATGTACATTGCTCCTAAATGTATTTGTTCGAAGAAAGAGAGTTCTAATTCATTGAATGTCGAGATATGTATTTCATCGTGTGAAGCACTAACAAGGTCAAATCTGAACACTTTGATAGACCCTCATTGGTTGCCATATTCATGAATATTTGTCTTGGCAATAACTCGACCTTGAATGGTCCAAACTTTGCTAGAGGAGGACAGTGAAGTGAATGGAATAGTCGATGCAGGCAAGGCAAGGTTTCATTTATTGACGTAGTGTTCACTACAACATAGTAACTACTCTACGAGGGAGAGACTGTAGCCAAGTGGTAAGATGTAGGGTCTCCAATAATCACTGCATCCACTGTGATAAGTTCAAGTACAAGCAATGTGATAGTCCTAGTAAAAGGAAGTACGTTAGAAAGTAACGGGAGACAAAAACATTGATGCATCAACGGTGTGAAATTCATTTAGTGGGAAAAAAATAACGAGGAAATGAAACACAGGTTACATTATGTACAATGTTACAAGTACATTGGGTGACTTTGATTACAGTTCCTTCTTTTAGTTTCCCATCTTCTACAACACTGTTATATATAATTGGAAGTAATAGCTCATGCTTGTGAAGGTCGTCTAAGATAGAATTTTGAAACCGAATAGTTGATGAGTTGAGTGAACTCACTTGGTTTAATGTGCAAACTATGATAACTGAAGATGCTATTTCACTCTTGCTACATGGTATTTTCAACCTTTTCCCGGTGGAATCAAATAGGACATGAAAAAAATAATAATAAAAATTGAAAATTATTCAGAGTGAAACAACGCGTGCCTTGGCAGTGTGGATTGCATGTTTTGGAAGCGGTCGTGTTAATTGTTTTTTATGGAAAAGCTTAATGATATATGTTTGTCTATGTTGTCAACTATATGCAAGATAAGAAAATTTTTCCCTAGTAGAGTAAATACCATGTTTCAAAACTCTTACCCATTCCAAAATAACATTTACATACAGTTTGCAAAATGAAACTTTCAATTTGATAATAAAGAAAGCAACTTGTAAGTAAATACTAAATTTTAAAACACTCAAGATTAAAATTTCAATTGCAAGAAGAAGATAAAATCAGAGCGACAAAAATTCAAAGCAAATATTTTGCTACCATAAAGAATGTTGAAAACAGTTAAGCAGACTGGAGGAATACCTACAACTTTGACAAAGTGGCAAGACCTTTGTTCCAAAATCTCTGGTGAAACCGAAGCGTAGCAAAAGCAATACAAGCAAAGCAAAGCCAAACAGTGGCAAATATTCGTTACCTGAAGCTTTGTATATATGTGCAAAGCAAAGGCGGTGCAGCAGCAAACCTAGTAAATCGATAATTGTGACAACATCTTCGAGATCCTCATAAGTTGAGTCACAATTAAGAAATAGCCCATCTGTAAATCAAATCACAAGCTTTCTTGCATTAATGGAGCAACAATGCATTGATGAAGCATTAACATAGAGCATTCATGTCGATGAAGGGACATCGACAAAATATTCCTCACCGACTCAAGCGGTAGTGAAAGAAAACTGCAACCAAAATGAACCCACAAACTGTGAGCATAAAGCCACAAAATCCCTTGGACTGGGACTTTCACAAAACCCTTGAGCTCAAATCTTGGCAAAGGCTATGCCCAATTCAAAGAAAAAATTGACCCTACAAAATTTGAGCCTAAACCCACAAGAACCCTCGCAAACTTTCGCAAAACCCTTGGCCTTGAATCTTCGCAATGGCTATGCCCAATTGAAAGAAATGAATTGCAGTGAAAGACAGTGGCATAAAATATGGGCCTATCAATTCATACATGCTGGGAAAAAACAAAATTGATCACCAAGCATACGTGAAAAAAGTTGTCAGGACACAAGCCCATGAATCCATTCATGCGCGGGACCGGTCATTTAGGGCAACATATAAGAGTGTAGTCAAAACACACAAGCCACGTGTCAGCAAAACATCCTAAACAACAAGTGGGAAGCAGGATCCGCAAATCTGAATGTGGAAAGGACCGTTGCGATGACAACATTACGGAAATCCGATTTTAAAAACGAAGAAATGCAAACCCGCAATCCGCAATTGCGGAAAAAATGTTGCGTAAAGGAAAATATGGAAACAGAGTTATTGAACCAGATTTGCGGAAATATCTATTGCAAAAATAGTCCTACGGAAAAGGAGATTGTGGAAAGGAGCTTGCTAAAGGCTAATATGCGGAAACTGAGTTGTGAAAACTCAGTTGCAGAAATAATGAGGTTGCGGAAGCAAGTTTGCATAAAGATGTATTGTGGAAATATACTACGCGGGACAGAAGTTACGAAATCGAGAATGCAAAATCGCGTTGATAAATTCATAAAGGACTGAACTGAACTGCAATAAAGGACACTCACATAAAATATATAGAGTTACAGAACCAGAACTATGGAAACATATTTGCAGAAATATCTATTGCGGAAACACAATTGCGAAAAAAATGTTGCGTAAAAGCAAATGCAGAAACAGAGTTGCGGAACCAAATTTGCGGAAACGCAATTGCGAAAAAATGTTGCGTAAAGGCAAATGTGGAAATAGAGCTGCAGGAACATATTTGCAAAAATATCTATTAGGGGAACAATCCCACGGAAAAGGAGATTGCGGAAAGGAGCTTGCTGAAGGGTAATATGCGGAAACCAAGTTGTGAAAACTCAACTACGAAAATATTTTGTTGCGGAAATAATGAGGTTGTGGAAGCAAGTCCGTGGAAATATGTATTGTGGAAATATACTATGCGGGAGAGAAGTTAAGAAATCGAGAATGCGGAATCGCGTTGATAAATTGACAAAGGACTGAATTGAACTGCAATAAAGGACAGTGGCAGAAAATAAATAGAGTTGTAGAACCTGAATTGCAGAAAGATATTTGCGAAAATATCTATTACGGAAACAATCTTGCGGAAAAGGAGATTCCAGAAAGGAGCTTGCTGAAGGGTAGTTTGTGGAAACTGTGTTGTGAAAACTCAATTGCGGAAAGATTATGTTGTGGAAATAATGAGGTTGCGGAAGCAAGTATGCAGAAAGATGTATTATGGAAATATCGAGAATGCAAAATCGCATTGATAAATTTATAAAGAACTGAACTAAACTACAATAAAGGACAATGGAAGAAAATATGAGCTTGTCAATTGAGACATTGGCCAAAAAAACGAAATTGATCACTAAACATGCATGAAAAAAACTGTCAGGACATAAGCCCATCAATCGAAAGGAGCTTGGTGAAGGGTAATATGTGGAAACAGATTTGAGGAAACAATATTACGGAAAGGAGCTTGCTAAAGGGTAATATGCGGAAACCAATTTATGAAAACCGAATTGCGGAAAGAATGAGGTTGTGGGAGCAAGTCTACGAAAAGTTGAATTGTGGAAATTTAGTCTGCGGGACAGAAGTTACGAAATCGAGAATGCAGAAGCAAGGCTACATAATCGAGATTGCAGAATCGCGTTGCTAAATTGATAAAGGACTGAACTGAACTGTAGTAAATGACACTGGTAAAAAAGATAGCCCTGTCAATTGAGACATGCGACAAAAATAAGAAATTGATCACCAAATGTGCATGAAAAAAACTGCAAGGACATAACCCCATCAATCCATTCATGCGTAGGGTCGATCGTAACATATAACGACTGAATTGAACTACAGTAAAGGACACGCGTAAAAAAGATGGCCCTGTCAATCAAGACATGCGGCAAAAATAAGAAATTGATCACCAAACGTGCATGGAAAAATTTGTAAGGACATAACCCCATCAATCCATTCATATGCAGGGTCGACCATAACACAGAAGACATCAGCCGAACTCCTATTGACCCAACAAATGAAACACTTGTCGAAATTTAATTAAACGAAGTGACGAAGAATCTATTAAAACTATCGTCTCCATTGTGTAACACCTTCAACATAAATATATCATAAACAAATATTTTAATACTTGATACTATATCACAATTTTTGCAATATATCGTAAACAAATATTTTAATACTTGATACTATATCACAATTTTTGCAATATATCGTAAACAAATATTTTGATACTATATCACAATTTTTTATACTTAATATTATATCACAATTTTTACAATATACCATAAAAACATATTTTGATACTTGATACTATATCACAGTTTTTACAATATATCGCAAACAAATATTTTATTAAAATTTTATATCGTAAACAAATATTTTGATACTTGATACTATATCACAATTTTTGCTATATATCGTAAGCAAATATTTTGATACTTAAATACTATATCACAATTTTTTATCCTTGATACTATATCACAATTTTTGCAATATATCGTAAACAAATATTTTATTAAAATTTTATATTTTGTTTTTTTTAAGAACTTTGCTCCATTACTACTTTTTGTTACCTTCTTAAATTTCTATTGATATTATTTTGATAAAGTATATATAGGGACAAATATTATTTTAAAAATCACTATAAGTTTTTCAACAAATATTTTTCTTAATTAAATTTCTTCATTATTAAGAATTAAGAAAAAAATGGATCGCATGATGTTTTATTGAGTAAATTAAAATGATTAGATTTTAAAAATCTTAATTAATTAAATAAAAAGTACTTGTAATTAGTATGAGTGGCGGGCGAGAAATTTTAAATATTGGTTTTCACTTTGGACAAAAGCAATGGAGCTAATAATAGGACATAATGATATTTGTATCATTATGTCGATGTTTTGTAAAAGAGATTTGTGTCCTTGTGTAGATGTTTTGTAAAAGAGATTATGAGATATAAACAAGAATGATTAACCATTTGTTAACTTGTTCTATATCCTATGTTTTATATAATACACAATATATACAGGATGTTTTGTATAGAGATTATGAGATAGAAACAAGAAGTTTGAATAACAAGGAGGATCAACTCAGTGAAGGTTTGAAATTCATTATATTTCAACTCAGCGGAGGTCTAAAACCCTTCCTCAATGGCCTGGAGTGCACCAAACCCTAGCTCCTTTGCAGCCAGTTTCGATGTCTATTGGTGCAGTTTTGTTTCTGCTCCACTGTCTCTTGTGACGCACCCTTGCGACAGGGTGTTTTGCCATTTGTTAACCTCCTCTTCTTAGTTTTGTAACCCTCTGTGGTGGGGTTTTCTATGTTTGGATTCGTTGTTTGCGGTACCTATCATCTTTGTTTTTTCCTGGCAGGTTTCTCTGGTTTTGTCGGCCTGCAGCCAGACCTTTATTCTTCTGTTGGTACGGGTTTCTTGAGCGTCTAACCCGTGGCTTGGTTCTTTTTGCGTTATTCTAGTCTCTGTGTTCTCTGGGCAATGTATCTGGTCCTGTCTATCCTTTTGGGTCCTACCTCTCCTGGCGCTCTGTACGGGAGGTCGGTGTTTTGTTTTTTATCCAGGAATCAAGTCTGTTTGCACCACAGACCTAGTACCAACCTGGCAAAAAGTGGGAAGTCACCCCTTTTGTTTTAGTTTTTTATTGTTTCTGTGGTTCTGGGTCTACCTAGGGTTTTGGTTTGTCAGATTCTAGCTATCTTGGTTGGGGTTCCGCCTTTGTATTGGTTCTATATGCTCGCGGTTCATGTTAGTACATTGGGATGACACACTCTCTGGCTCTGTCTTTTGGGCTGCGGACAAACCCTCGTGTTCGTGTTCACATTTCGAAGTTGATTTCGGGCGTTATGGTACACCCTGTCCCGGGTGAGATATCGTCGATGTCTCCACATGATGGACCTCCTATCCCGATCTCTTCTGGACAACATTCTCTACATGCGACGTCGGGCCTTCTGGTGTGCATGGGTGCCAGGTGGCAAGAGATGGCTCACATCCTCCTGCTAAGCTTGTATTTGAGAAAGTCAAGCTCAACCATCCCATTTGTGTGTTGGCCTGCGATATCACTCTCGACATGGTCACCTCCCTCTCTCAAAGTGCTTTAATCGACAGGTTTGAATACCTTAAACTTTCTTGTGTGGAAATTATCGCGTGTGTGCGCGAGGTTTGGAAATCGGTATTGAAGGCGGTTCTCAAGGTTGTCACCTTGGCGAATGGCTGGATTCTATTCCAGTTCCTGTCTGTCGATGACCGTATCGCCATTGAATCTTAGTATTGGGTCCTCGGTTTAAGGTCTATGGTTCTTGGACGGTGGCACGTCGATTTTGATCCCAGTAAAGAGTGAGTGTCACACCGTCATTTATGGGTGATGTTGTCGAACTTTCCAATTCAATGTTGGAATCTACAAGGCTTCATGGCGGTGGCCAACTCCATTCGCACCTTCATTGTGATGGAGGAGGAGAGTCTGTTGGGTTTTGATCACTCATTGGCTCGTTTATTGGTGGATCTTGACCTCTCAGATGGGTTACCTACGGAATTGGAAGTGATTTGGGCCGAGGGTTCGTTCATTCAAAAGTTAGATTAATGGAAGATTGCCTTTCGATTCCATCAATGCAGGTAGATAGGACACTCCAAATTCTTATGTCCTTTACTCTTTGCTTCGCTAGGGGTTGTAGATGCGGCTTGGGACTCCACGGACCCTTTGGCTAAGGAAAACATATTCCCTTTACCTCTTGACAAAACCTTGGCTCTAGAATTTGTCGGTAAGTTCACATCTCAAGTCCCTCTTCTTCTCAAATTTCTTGAACCAGTTGAGATACCTGATTCTCTTTCTTTATTGGATAATGTCAGTGGTGGTTCGGTTGGCCCGTCGGGTTATAAATCTCCATCTTTCCCTATTTCTGCGTTGTCGAATTCTATTCTTCCTGAGCTTAGGGGGGTTGTGGCCTCGCAGCTCACTGAAGCTCCATCGACTGAGGTGGTGTACAATATCAACCCGTGTGCCCTGATTACGCACTCTTTTTCTGGCCGTCCATCGGAAACCCTCGACATAGCTCTTTCTCCGTCCTCTCTGTCGGATGTGCCTTTGGGTTTCTCTTCTTTTCCCGCACTGTTGGCCACTACTCCCCCTTTGGATTTTTCTTCTTCGTTGCCGGATGAAGAGGCCCAACCTTCATCGCCACATCGTACCTTTATTCCTAATCCTACCTTTGCACTTGTTGTGTCTCCTAGTGCATAGATGTTATCCCACTCCCTACTGTCAATCGAGGTTTTGTGACAGTTTGTAAACCTAAAAATCCGCCCAAAGGTATTCGAGGTGTAATGGATGCTATCTGGGAGAAGAGCTTTGTCAATCCTCGGGTTGTACCCCTTTCATCTCGTGGTTTATCTGATGACTCCTCTCCACTATCCTCCCAGGCCCTTAGAGAAAATGCGGCCATCTTCGATGTTATCCTATGAAATGCTTATCCTTCAACATTCGTGGCTTGGGTGAGGGGCCTAAACGCGTCGCCTTTAAACGCATTCTTGATTCTGTCTCTCCGGCTATTGTTTTTCTGCAAGAAACCATGTCTAGTGGGGTTTCTGCTTGTGAATACTTTTTGAAGCTTCGTCCTGGTTGGTATGTGAGTGCTCTGGATGCCTGCGACAACTCTGGGGGCACTTTAGTTTGCTGGAACCCCCTTTTGGTTGACTTACGGGATTTTAAAACCTATGATGGCCTGCTACTAAAAGGCAGGTTTAAGGGTTTTGCAGACACGGTGCATCTTCTGAATGTGTATGGCCCCTACTCTCAGGGGACTCTTTTATGGGATAGAGTTCTATCTTTTGGTCTTTTATCCTTGCCTAATATTATCCTAGCGGGTGATCTTAATTTCACATGGTCTGCTGAGGAGGTGTGGTGATCTTTTGATCCTCTTTCTGATTATTTCCACTTGTTATTTGATTGGGTAGGTATGGTGGATATTTCTCCTATCCATTTATCTCTTACTTGGTCTAATGGAAGGTGTGGCTCTGCAGGTATTGCCAAGCACCTTGATAGGTTTTTTATATCTGACAATCTCTGTGATTCCCTGGGCCGTTTTATATGCTAAACATATCTTCTCGTTTCTTGGACCACAAGGCCATTATTCTCCAGCTCGATTTCTCTAAGTGCCCTGTTATTTATCCTTTTAAATTCAATCCATGTTGGCTCTCTGTGGATGATTTTAATATCCCAATTAAGACTCAGTGAGCCTTACTTCATGAGGAAGTTCCATCTTTCTACTCTCCTACTTGGGCTCTCCTTTTTAAGCTGGCTAAGCTACGTTCTCTAGTTAAAGATTAGGAAAGAAAAGCGAAGAAATTAGATAACTAGGCTCTCTATGCTATTAAGAAGGAGATCGACTATGTGGAGTCTGATTTGGGTGGTGGTATGTTCAACAAGGATCGAGCGGGGTATATCAAGGACTTATTTCTTAATAAACATGAAATGCTAGCCCGTAAGGAAGAGACTTTGTGTCAGAAAAGTCGGGCTATTTGGCTCCATGCGGGGGACAAGAACACTAGATACTTTCATAATTTTGCCAACAGTCATCGGATCACTAATTCTATTTGGGATTCCAAGGATGAGGATGGTCTTCTTATTATAGATCAAGATTTGATTAAGGATAGGGTTGTTTCATATTTTTCCAACCTCTATAGGGATCCAAAGTCTCCTAATATTGCTAATCAGATGAAGGTTTTTTAAAACTGTTCCCGATGATGTTCGATGAAGCGGACTATGCTCTCCTTAACTGACCTATTGCTTTACCTGATGTAGAACTTGCTTTAAAAGATTTCGACAAGGATAAAAGCCCTTGTCCATATGGCTGGACCATGGAATTTTACCTCCATTTCTTTGATGTTTTTGGTCCTGAGATTGTGGCTGCTATTGAAGACACTAGAATAATGGGGATTATTCTTGACAGTCTCAACACTACCTGCTTAACTCTGATCCTGAAGGTGGATAGACCCACTACTTTCGTCGAGTATTGTCCTATTTCTCTTTGTAATCTCTTATATAAAATCATCACCAAGATCATTGCGGGCAGGATGAAGAAGGCACTGGGTTTAGTCATATCTGTCGAACAGTTTGGTTTCTTGCCGGATCGCCAGATCCTCGACGCAGTTGGAATTGTTCAAGAATCTATACATTCTATCAAATTGAAGCGATTGTCGGCACTGGTTTTCAAATTAGACCTGGAGAAAGATTATGACAAGGTTGACAGATCCTTCCTGTACTTGATTTTAATCTAGATTGGAGTCCCATTGAATATTTCACAATGGATTATGTCATGTATTAATACTGCTTCCTTTGTTGTTCTTGTGAACAGTGCTCCATCGGTTTTCTTCAAAGGTACTCGTGGCATCTGCCAGGGCTGTCCTTTATCCCCATATCTATTCCTTCTAGTGATTGAAGGTTTGAGTCTACTCCTTAATGAGGCAAAGGAGGTGAAGAGGATTCATGGGGTGAAGGTTTCGAATACCATTTACATCACACATACTCTCTTTGTTGACGACATTATTATCTTTGGGTATGGGGCTTATGACGAATGACATTATATCAAAGGTTTGATTGATCAATTTTGTCGTGCGGCAGGGATGACCTTTAGTATCTCCAAATCATGTTTTTAGCACTTTGGCATCACCGAGAATACATTAAAGGATATTGTTAACCTATTTTCCATTCAAAGTGGCCTATTATGTGATGGTATTTCTTATATGGGATTTTTTTCTGCGACCTAATGCTTACTGTCGTTCTAAATGGAACTAGCTTGTGAAGAAAGTACAATTTTGAATGAGCAAATGGACCTCTAACTGGCTCTCTTTGGGGGAGCGTATGACTCTTGTCTTTGTTGTTTTACAATCGATGCCAGTTTACTAGTTTGACATGTTTTGCGTTCCTGTTAGTATTTTGGCAAAGATTTGTGGTTTATTTTTTCGTTTCCTCTGGAGGGGTAACTCTGATCAAGCAAAGTTCCATCTGGAGGATTGGTCATCCTTGTCGTGACCGAAATCCTGGGGTGGCTAGGGTTTTAAAAACTTGGGATTATTTAATTCTGCTCTGTGTGCAAAGAGTCTTTGGCGGGGATTGACAAAGTCCAATTTATGGTGCATAATTGTTGGTTCTAAATACTTGAAAGATCTACCACCTTTCTTCTGGTTACAGGCCTCGAAGACCTCATCTTCTCAAGCTTCTGCTATTTGGGTTATCCTTTGTTCTACTCTCCCTTATATTCTTCAGGAGCTCTGTTGGAATGTGGGAAGGGGTAGTAACATTTATGTGGGTGTTGATCATATTTTTTGGGGTTGGCAATGTTAAATTTTATTGAGAATTGTTGTCTTTACTCCTTGAGAATAATATCACTATTCTTCGTCATGCTATTGTAAATGTTGAGGATTCTTCTCAGGGGTGGCGGTCAGCCTCATCCATTGGACTGATTGGGGCACCGACTTTGGAGTGGGGACATTATATTTCTTTGCTTTGTGAGGCAAACATTTTTTTATCTTCCTCTCCAGATTATCTGATGTGGTCAAGAGACTCCTCAGCTAGTGTGGTAACTGCCCGATTGGCGTACTCATCTCTCATCCGATCTCAGTTTTTCTATCAACATGTTTGGTGCTATGACTTGCTGTGGAAGGTGCGGGTGCCATTGAAAATCAAATGCTTCGTGTGGCTGGTCATGAATCATAAAATTTTGACCTGGGATTTGCTCCAGAAGCGTAGCTATCAGGGTCCTAGTCGTTGTCACTTCTGTCTGCTTGAGGATGAATCTGCAGATCATATTTTCTTTCACTGTTCTCTCTTCCGTGGTTTGTGGACCTTTCCCTGCACTAAGTGGAACATCTCATAGTCTTGGAGTGATGCCTGTCTGTCTGATTTTCTTCTTCGGGTGGCAAACCTCCCTACTCTCTCGTTGGAATTAGCTTTCTTATGTTTATGGGAGTGGTGGAAGTTGAGGAATTGACATATCTTTCAGATGGTTCCATTGGATATGAGTCTGGTTGTCCATAGGGTATTTACAGGGTTGCACATCTCTACTAATCGGGCTCCCAAGTCTTGGACCTGATCGATCCATTTTCCAAAGCTGTTGATTGGTGACAAGGTGGGCTTCTTCAATGGTTCTATGTTAGATTTGTATCATTCAAGCTAGCATTATATTAGGATCTTATCTGATAGAATAACATGCACAGCAATAAACACAAGAGACAAGAGACACAAATAATTTTCCTTAGGGAAACCATAAAGGAGAAAACCCCGCAACTTCCTCAGAGATAGAATGAGCACCAATGGCAGCAGTAAAACCCAAAAACATAAAAGATGATCTCCACAACTTGTTCTCTCTCACACACTTGAGAGGGCTTCTCCTGTCTCACTCATGCGCCCCAGTGAGTGAGTGTGTGTGTTAAATAGAGAGGCTCACTCTCTATTTATATTCTTTTGTTCACTTAATGTCCACTTTAACATGTCGGTCCCACTTAACAATTACTTACTAAAGCCAACATCTCTAGGAGAGTCTAATAACCCTAGCGCCCTACAACTGTGGGGACTTTGCCCTCTAATCAATAAGGAGGGTTAACCTTGACACAATTGTGGGGACTATTTCCCCGACTTACAATGGAGGGTTAACCTCAATGAATTTACATGACTTGTTTGCATTATTGAATCTCCCGATAGGAACATCAAGGCATGACATGACTCAATTACATTATAGATACTTCCCGAAATAAACATCTGGGCATAATACATAATATATACAGGTGAATACATTTCGAAGTTACAAATACATCAACACTCCCTCTTAACTAGGAAGGTATTCTCTCGACACAATTTATCAGCACAAGTATTCTTCTCTGTATCATCGGGATCATCATCAAGTCATCTTCATCTTCAAGTCATCTTCATCGTCAAGTCATCTTCATCATCAAGTCATCTTCATCAAGTCTGGATCATCACTGAATCATCATCAAGTCTGGATCATCACTTGATCTAGAGCATCACTAGATCATTACTTGATGTGGATCGCCACTAGATCATCATCATCATTACTACTTCTGCTATCTCAATCAAATGGTGTTATCTCTTCATTCTTCTCGTCACAGGAAGTTCTACAGAGCCAGACCCTTTTCATTCTGGTTGTAGGCCTAGCCTCCATGTAGGTCTTCATCGACAAAGCCAACCCTTTTTCATGCTTGATGCACATCTACAGAGCCAGTCTTTTTTCATACTGGATGTATCATCATAGAGCTAGTCCTTTTTCATACTAGATGTGGCATCTACACAGAGCTAGTCCTTTTTCATACTAGATGTGTCATCACAGAGCTAGTCCTTTTTCATACTAGATGTGGCATCTACACATAGCCAGTCCTTTTTCATACTGGATGTGTCATCACAGAGCTAGTCCTTTTTCATACTAGATGTGGGATCTACACAGAGCTAGTCCTTTTTCATACTAGATGTGTCATTACAGAGCTAGTCCTTTTTCATACTACAAGTGGGATCTACACAGAGCTATTCCTTTTTCATACTAGATGTGTCTTCACAGAGCCAACCCTTTTTCATGTTGGATGTGGGATCTTCACAGAGCTAGTCCTTTTTCATACTAGATGTGTCTTCACAGAGCCAGCCCTTTTTCATGCTGGATGTGGGATCTACACAGAGCTAGTCCTTTTTCATACTAGATGTGTCTTCACAGAGCCAGCCCTTTTTCATGCTGGATGTGGGATCTACACAGAGCTAGTCCTTTTTCATACTAGATGTGTCTTCACAGAGCCAACTCTTTTTCATGTTGGATATGGGATCTACACAGAACTAGTCCTTTTTCATACTAGATGTGTCTCCACAGAGCCTGTTACCGACTAGGCTGCACCTAGTTGGACTTTCAGTGAGCCGCCAGTGATGAACAAGATACTTGTTCATATTCAGAGTTCAGAAGTCCTTTCAGGCCTCCAGGGCCGTTTTATTTTTTGTAACACATGTTCATACCCCCTTGGGGAAATTGCAAAAAATGCCCTAGCATTTAATTTTTTATAAAAGGCTTGGCTTCCCAGACTTGAGCATCAAGCCGACTAGCCTAGAGTGTTTTTTCCCTTGGTTATTATTGGTTGTTGAACAAACGACTAATAATTTCTGAGTTTTTCACTCACACCTCCAAAGCTGGGGTAGTCATCTTGGTGTTTCGGCCTAGGGAGGTTATTAGAGCCTTCGTGTCGGTGTTTTTCACCATGCTAGGCATTCGAATTGATTCGTATGGACATGTACTAGGTCCCCCTAGAGTTTCGTCAATTTCCGCAAAAAATAAATTTTTTTCCCGTTTTTTAAGCCATTTTTTAATGGTTTAATTAAAAAACTTCAGATTGTAATAAAAGTCAGATACGGAGTCCGTTTCTGACGTGGGGACACTCGTTTTCACACCCGGAGCGTCCACTTTACCCATGGGACCACTTTCTACATTAGTCGGGCAGCCGGAGCACCCCGTGAGGCATTATTTGGGCTAAAAGTGCATAAAATAGCATTTTAATGCTAAAACCGGTCAAATTGGCACTAAATTCAAAATTTAAAAAAAGTCAAAATCAATTTAAAAATTGATTTGAGTGACTTGGCAAGGGTCCCATGAAGGAAGCGATTCACACCTCCTCTCATTAACATCAAAGT
>LPNX010137477.1:166392-228001 GCA_001517045.1 Pseudotsuga menziesii
GTATCTAATTTGATCTAAGGTGTTGCTAAGGTTAATTTTTGTTTGCAGTAATTGGTAATTTCTTAAATTCATTCATTCCATATTAAAACTCCTAGAATTAGTTATTTCTCTCATAGAGTAAAAACCTTAGATTTCATTTTTCATTAGGGTCCACCCCCCTTGGCTTCGCTAGGAGTTGGCCTAGATGGAGGAGCTGAGTATCAGGTGACAGCACTTGGCTCGAGCTTGCCCCCAAGGTCGCACCCAGTGGCTTGAAGATTTCTGCCACGTTACCCGAGGTGCGAATTAGGCGGCAACAGAGCCAACCATTTTTCATGTTGGATGTGGGATCATCACATACATATGACAATGGAAGGAACCAATCCTCTCACCATGTCAAAAGGGAACAACACTTACATCTGACCATGGAAGGAACCAATCCTCTCACTATGTCAGAAAGGCACATGAAATCATCACTTCCTGTTGGAAGGAACCTCGATCTGGAGAACACCAAGCATAGAATCACATCAGTGCTGATTACGTCCAAGGATAACCTATGAGATTCGCCAAGATCGATTACATCCGAGGACAACCTACATAACCGTTTACATCTAAGCAACCTATGAGCTTCACCAGGATTTATGCTCAGACAACCTGTCTCACTGGATATGCTAGAACTCCCCCTTTCGAGAGATCTCGATCTGGATCACAAACTGGAGCTTCACTGCTCCTCTCAGCATCATACCAAAATGCAAGTCAGATCAATCAAATCAAATGGTAGTTTTCAAAAGAAGCATACTACCTCCCAAATAGCAAGTGGCAACATATTTTGCCTCACCTGTACTCAACGCCATGCAGGACTCCATCCTACCAAACCAAGAGATCACACCTGATCTCATACTGAAGTAGCACCTCGAAGTGCTCTTCCTATCGATGGCACTGTCTGCCCAATATGAATCCACATGACCCTCCAGGTTAGTCTTCTGATTCGTATCATACTTGAGCCCATACTCAATTGTACCCTTTATGTACCTCAATGCATGCTTTGCAATCATCAGGTGAACATGTCTCAATGTGTTCACATCAAAGCAAATATCCGGTCTCGTATTCGTCAGGTACATCAAGAAACAAATCATCTGAGGATACATCGTGGCATCAACCGACTCTGATGAAGCAACATGCAATAGCTTTAGGTTTGATGCCATAGGTGTGGTCATGCAGTCCATCATCCTAGAACTCTTCAGGATCTCTACTGCATACTTCCCTTGTCCACACCTCCATGCCTAGAACATAGTGCATCATCCCCAAGTCCTTCATCTCGAACTCGGAAACAAGTTTCCTTCTTGCAACTTTAGTGAGTTCCCCTTTTCTGTCAGGAACAAATCATCGACATATAACATGAGAATTACTGGTCTTCTGCCTTCAACCTTGAAGCAAAGGTTGGAATCTACTTTACTCTTAGTAAAGACTAGAGTCGTCAGTAAGCTATCCATCATGTCGTACCATGTCGAACCTCAGGATCTTCTGCAGTCACTCCCTCTGCCTTTCGTACTCTATGCACTGAAACATTCTGCACCGGAGTGACAAGTAGCTTCCTCTGCTACTAGTTTTCTATGTATCCATCTAGGATCACTGGATACCAAGATCCTCTATCTTTAACTTTTTCAAAAGTTCTTCTCGCACCCATTTGTGAGCTTGTCATCCTCTATAGCCTTTCATCTTCGACCTTGTAGCAAGGGTTAAGTTCTTCATCAAGCTCATCATGTATGTGTTATTCCATGGGTGTCTTCTGAACTCGTACAAGGCCTTCTTTCATTTGCACACATGATTCTTCCTATCATGTGTCTCAACTCCCACTGGCTGCAAATGTCTCTTTGTAGTCTATGCCTTCTTTTCGTGAGAAGCCTCATGCTACGAATCTTGCCTTGTATCCCACGATGTTTCCATATGTTGCATGACGGAACTACGAACTTCCCTTGACGTATCGATACTACATCCTAGACATCATTCTTCTTGAACTGGTCTTCCCTTTCTTCTTGGTTACTTCTTCATAGCTGGAAGGTTCTGCATCAATCATGTCGCTGCATTCGTCATATTATTCTTTATTTGTCATCACTTGTTCTTTGGAACAAGTCTCATCCTTCTTTGGTTGTAGGCGATTTTACGCGATCTTTCCTACAAGTCAAATGCATTTGTATGATTAGAAACATTTCATAAGGAATATTTATAATGAAAAATTATTTTGCATCAAGATATATGATTATGCAACTATTTTAGCCAGTACAACATTCATCCATATCTCACGGAAACTTTCTAGATGCCTTCCATCTCTACCAAGACAACATTGAGATTGTGCACTAATCCAATATGTCAGCAAAGAGGTTTCATTCTAGATAAGTAGCAATGGAGAGTTGTATAGCACCATGAGCTACTTACCCATCACATGCATATTAGTAGTGTTCGGGTACACAGGGTACTCCCAAAAGACCGAACACCTTCAGAAACCGCTTCACACAAATATATCATAGATCAACACACCGATTTTTTTCACGTGGTTAAAACCCTCGAGAGGGAAACAGTCCATGGCTCCAGCCAAATAGATACTTGGAGCAATTTATTATGCAAAAGAAAGAAAGTTACATGAGCTTCTCATAATCGATCAACTAGCCAAGGACCCTCTATGCTCTTTAAATAGAGATCAGAGACCAATCGGGTGTTAAGCCACGGATCAATGGTAGGTATGATCTAAGAGAAGTTGAACCGTCAGATCACTCTATGTCTAGAACATATCATGACCGTCAGATTATAATATTTACAAATGCATACTAATGCATACTAAAGAAACACACTTTTACCTAACGGATATATTACACAAGTTGATCTTAACTAACTCCTAAGTGTCTAAATATCCTAACAAGTAGTATATTGTCATTAATGCAAACATTCTATTATGCATTATACATCAACTGAATATAAGCAAATGCATAATAAAAAATATCATGAAATGTCAACTGAATACTTATCTTTATTTGTTTCGTGGGTAGACTCCTTCTTGAGCCTTCAGCTTCATCATCTTCTTCATTTATAATAACATTGTTTCTCATCCAAATGCTAAGGTGGATAAGAGGTTCTTCAAGAGTTGAGTTCTTCATATTCCTCATTGTTTGAGGGATCTTCTTTGGATGGTGAGAGATTGATCTTCTGTTGCTCCCATCTTCTCTTCTCTTATTATGAGTCGAGCTTCTTCTTCTTCCCAGAGTCTGCTGAAAGTAATCACTTCCTTCTGGCACACATTTCTCGCATGAATGAATCCCATGATCCTGAGAGGCCATTCAAGGTGGCTATCATCACTTCTGCATTCTCCACTTCTTCTTCTACTGCTACAAGTTGTTCTTTGATTTGAGAGACCCTTGCAAAGTATGACTGTATGGTCTCTGCATTCTGGATCTGCACATTCTTCAAATGTTTTCTCAAAGTCATGTTCCGATTTATGTTCTTTCCTTCAAATAGCTTGGTCAAGGAATCAAACATTTCTTTCAGTGTCTTTAGGGAAAACATTTGTGGTATGAGGTGATCCATGATTTAATCAGCAATGATCTTCTTGGCCTTGACCAAGTTATTCTTGTGTAAGGCTTTTAGCCTCATCTCTCTCTGGAACTGGAACCTCTCTACTTGTGTAGATGTCCAATTCATTTTCTTCAGAGAGATCATATACTTCCATGCTTGGAAGGTTGTCAACTTCACCAAGCTTATCATCAAGCTGATGTGATAGATCACTTTGAAATAAGAACCTCAAATGTAAATAGCAAAAGATTAGATCTTACCAATTTGAGGTGTCCATCCTGGCTCCGGAGCTGGTTGATATAGGGTTTGTCAGAGAAACCCTAATTTTCAAAACTTGGAATCTTTCAGATATTATTGGCTAGAAAGATAGGCCTCTTCAAGTTGAGCTGTCCAATGTACTCCTTTTCTGAAAACAATGGAGGGAAGCTCCCGGAACAGGAAGCCCTAGTTTTCTAATTTCTTCTACAAAAATGCATGATATTGTTTCTACGATAT
This sequence comes from Pseudotsuga menziesii, assembly GCA_001517045.1. Lineage (NCBI taxonomy): Eukaryota > Viridiplantae > Streptophyta > Pinopsida > Pinales > Pinaceae > Pseudotsuga > Pseudotsuga menziesii. The sequence goes on from LPNX010137477.1 coordinate 170,431, forward strand.
CTTTGAAATTAATACTCCTCTGTGTCTAAAACTTCGTACTAAGGTAGCCTTTCCTGTCCCTGTTCCAACACTATAGGTTTCATTAGAATTGGTTTCACCAATTGGGACTTATGATCTTTTTCCCAAGGTGACCTGTTTCAGGATTGTTCAGCATAGCGAAATTGTACAGACTGCCACTTGTCACTATTTCATCTTATAGTTCTGAAACTTCTACCACAAAAAGTACAATTTGTTCCCTTTCTGGAACATCTTCACAAATTTCATTTGGACCTTTGTAACCCGAGATATAGCAATTCTCCCCATGTGTCCTGTTTAGGGATGAATCCTGGAAGAGGCTGGAACCCTAACTTGGAGGGATCATATCTCCTGGAATATAGCGAATATAAGGCTGACATTTGGACACGGTGTAAATCAGGATTTTATCTTTGACCTGTGAAAGTTTAAGCTCCTGAGCCTTGTCCAATCCCAAGATATAGCGAATTTACCAAAACCTATCAGTTTTAGTATTTTAGGGTTTTTCTGGCCAAGGGTCAAACTAGGGTTTGACTTTCCCGGAGTTTCACCCAACCAAAAATCTCGACCCAGGTCTCTAAACTTTGATTTCGATGAGGAGAGCAATCCTATGTCAGGCTCACTCAAAAATTCCTCTTTTGTAAGAAGCCCTAATTTCCTACACCAAAAACTGAAAATGTCCGAAATCGAATTATGCTTCGAGAGAAAGATGCACCCTTCAATGGAGAGTCAGCCTAGCATACTTTTGCTAATGGATTGTAGAGAGAGACCCAAAAAGTAAAAATCCCTAGCTTCTGTAGCTGCACAATGTCTTCTTCTTAGGTTAGCTCTGATACCATGTTAGATTTTTATCATTTAAGCTAACATTATATTAGGATCTTATCTGAGAGAATAACATGCACAACAATAAACACAAGAGATAAGAGACATAAATAATTTTCTTCAGGGAAACCATAAAGGAGAAAACCCCACAACTTCCTCAGAGATAAAATGAGCACCAATGGAAACAGTAAAACCTGAAAACATAAAAAATGATATCCACATCGTGTTCTCTCTCTCACACTTGAGAGAGCTTCTCTTGTCTCACTCATGCGCCCCAGTGAGTGAGTGTGTGTGTGATAAATATAGAGGCTCACTCTCTATTTATATTATTTTGTTCACTTAATGTCCACTTTAACATGTCAGCCCCATTTAACAATTACTTACTAGAGTCGACATCTCTAGGAGAGTCTAATAACCCTAGTGCCCCACAATTGTGGGGACTTTGCCCTCTGATCAACAAGGAGGGTTAAACTTGACACAATTGTGGGGACTATTGCCCCGACTTACAATGGAGGGTTAACCTCAATGACTTTACATGACTTGTTTATATTATTGAATCTCCTGATAGGAACATCAGGGCATGACATGACTCAATTACATTATAGATACTTCCTGAAATAAACATTGGGGTATAATACATAAGATATACAAGTGAATACATTCCGAAGTTACAAATACATCAACATGTTGAACAATCTGGGTTGTGCGGTGCTGGGATGGTCATTCAGTTGACTGTCAACCACTCCTTCGGGATTTGTATGAATGCGGGACATGGGACCAACACTCAGGCTGAACTCTTGGCTCTCTAGGGACTTCTACGTTTTGCTTTGGTTTGCGGTATCGATATGTTGTTGGTCATGGTTGACTCCAAAGCCATCATTGAATGGGCTCTCAAAAGACAGCGGATGCAATCTATTTGCTTTTGTCACTAGCTGGAGAGAACTCGCTCATTGATTGATCTCTGTCCATTGATGACTTTCCAACATATCTATCGAGAATATAATTCTCAGGTCGATTCTCTTTCCAAGCAAGGTATTGGTATACCTCCTGGTGTTCTCGATTGGAAGGAAATCCGTTATGGGAGCATCATTGATGCTGACACTGTTCCAGACTACTAGTTTTTGCTTACCTATTGGATGCTTATATGTTCTTTTTGAATAGTTTCCCTCTCTGGGTGGTGTCTTGGCATGAAAGTCTTTCTTTGGTTGAAGGTTGAAGTATTTTTGAGCCCTTTGTGATAGACTTGTATGCTTCCTTAGCTTTTGGTTGCTGTATTTTTGTGGACCTCTTGATCACTAGGAGTTATTTTAGATCTAGTTTTTTCACTGAACATTTGATACATGAATATTCAAATGCTATTTGTGAGTTTGTATCATGCTGTTTTTTGACACAGCTTTATCTAATTTAAGGTTGTCCTTTTCCCTGTGAAAAAAAAGAAACAAGAATGATTAACTATTTGCTAACTTGCTCTATATCCTATGTTTTATATAATACACAATATACATAGGAGTACATGTAGCTACACGAATATTTATCTAGTTCCTAAAAACGACTTAAATTTGAAATCCCTTCATTGAATAAAGGCTTAAGCCCAAGTCTTTGAATTTAGAGTTAATCCCATTTACCTAGTAATGTGTATGTTCAAATGCTATTTGTGAGTTTGTATCATGCTGTTTTTTGACACAGCTTTATCTAATTTAAGGTTGTCCTTTTCCCTGTGAAAAAAAAAGAAACAAGAATGATTAACTATTTGCTAACTTGCTCTATATCCTATGTTTTATATAATACACAATATACATAGGAGTACATGTAGCTACACGAATATTTATCTAGTTCCTAAAAACGACTTAAATTTGAAATCCCTTCATTGAATAAAGGCTTAAGCCCAATTCTTTGAATTTAGAGTTAATCCCATTTGCCCAGTAATGTGTATGTCCTCCATTTGAGGATATGTTGCTCAAATATGGGTGATCCTTGTCCTAAACTCGAGCTGCGAGTCATAACGTTGGACCCATACTCACTTCCAAAGGAATCAAAGATGCATTAACAATTCAAATTTTATGAAATTGATTGGGGTAATTTTGCCAATGTGCTATGTTGCTCATCATGGATGCATTGCAAAACTTTCTACATGTCCCTAATAAACATGGGAGAAGTGGCTTTTTGGCTTGTCATTGTAAACTCATTTCTTGTTAATTAAGAAGATTGTTGGCCACACTTTTGAAAAATGATTCTAGAGTATGTCGTAACCTAGACTATTCTCTATTGTTCATATTTTCGAGAATCACTATAAGATTGGGTAGTTGTATATTTTTTCTCACGTTTATGTTATTTATTCTTACTTTCATTTATTAATGGAGTTGACATACATATGTGGAACTACAACTTTTTGTTCAATAGAAGTTTTACCTCTGTTTACAGTTTTCCATTTGAAATTTCAACAATTAATGCCATATTAAACCAATTTATGTATATTGATTACATTTATTTCCATTGGTTACATATCATAGTTCGTAATTCCTAGTTAGCAACATTAGAATATGACAACTAGTAATACAATAATTTTAGGTATTTTAGAATCAAATCCATAAAATAGTAATGGTAGCCAAGCTAGAATATTTGGGCCTTTCCTTGGGTGAACTTGTGTAGTTGAGGAAGGGGATTTTTCCATGTCCATTAGGCTCTAAAAATCCTTTAGAGGGTGCTTTATACCCAGTGATAAATATGCTCAGTAGGCTTCGGAGTGGGCATATGAGCTATGTCTCTCATTTGTCTCACCCAAGATTACTTAGAAGGTCACTCTATTAGGAGATTCTCTCCATTGGCCCACTGATTTCCATAATGCATGACACTATATTAGAGTTGACAACTTTTGTCACCTATGAAAACTATAAATGATTGTATTTTCAACAACACATGATTCACTTGGCATGAAGGCTCCTTAATCTATGGCTTCTTGCTTATGTAGATTTAGGTGCAGTTGTGAAAAGTGGAGATGGAGGTAGCTCACATGTGTGAGTTTATGGATTATTGGACCAACACACCATGCACCATGAGTAGGGTCCCTCTTAACGAGCATTCACATGCCCACTTTCCTCACTCTTGAGCCTCTAGTAGTGATCACCATTAGCACAGGGTCGTTTAAGCTGTAAAAGAGCATTGAGAAAGAAGATAGATCCAACCTACACCCATTGGCCCGGAGCTTCCTTGGGTTTGATAAGATTTCCTTTTTCCCTCTTAAATCCACAACACCCAAAAGAACCCATGTCTACCAATGCCTTAAAAGCCTTTAATGGTATAGTTGAAGGATGGGGCCCGCAACCCCTTCCTAAGGACAAAGGTGCTCCTCTTGATGTGGGCCAGGTTCCCATTGTTGCATGATATGTTGTTGTTGTCACTTGACCTATATTGTATTGAATGCTTTTTGTGTTGGATTGTGGGATACTTTATATCTCTTAAATTTTAATTACCCCACATGACTGGTTTTGATTAGCTTAGCTTTATTATGTTTATCAACCTTAGCATGTGGTGGTTACCACTCAACCTTTTTTTTGGTTATATATACACACCTTTTTTTAAAATAATTTTTTTTTCTATATATGAATGGAAACATGAAGCAATTTGACAAAAAAACAAATTAAGAATAATGTTTACTAATAGGGAATCAAATTCAAGAGATTGTGGAGATTGGATTTTTGGTTAGCAAAGATCTCATTGAAGTGCTGCACATGGAGCATAGTATTAAAAAACAAAGGTCATTAAGTGAATAATAGTTGTTTCTCAATTTTCAGACCAAGTGAAAACAATTTTTTTATATAGTCAACTTGTACATTACATGGACATCAAGTATCAAGTACACTAATAATGAATTTGTTTGATACTCGATGCTATATCACAATTTTTTCACTATATCGTCAATAAATATTTTATCAAAATTCTATATTTGTTTTTTAAATAACTTTTCTCATCACTATTTTTGGTGCATTCTTAATTTTTTATTATTATATTATTTCATAAAATATATGGAAACGTATTACTTTAAAAATCACCCTAAGTTTTCCAACAAATAATTTTCATAATTAAGTTAGTTCATTATGATAAATTATGGAAAAAAAAACATATTGTTTTATTAAGTAAATCAAAATGAATTAGTTTAAAAAAAGTTAATTAAATAAATATAAATATTTGTAATTAATATGGTGGTGAGTGTGAAATCATTAAAATTGGTTTTCACTTAAGACATAGGCAATGCAACTAATAATGAAGTGAAAGTACTTGTTGGTGGTGAGTGTGAAATCATACAAATTGGTTTTCACTTACGACATAGGTAATGCAACTAATAATGAAGCGAAGGCACTTATTGTTGTAAATAGAAAACTATATATAAAACAATTTGGAACATAAATAACAATATTTGTATCATTGTGTACATGTTTTGTAAAAGAGATTACGAGATAGAAAAGAGAATGACTAACTATTTTGCTAACTTGCTCTATGTACTATGTTTTATATAATGCATAGTATACATTTGAATACATGTAGCTAAGTGAATATTGCTTTAGTACTTAAGGACGATTTAATTTCATAGTTGATGATCATTGTTTGTTTTTATGATGTACCTTGTGCTAATGTTGGTCTTCCATGATGGCTTCGTGGTGGTTGACATTCCTCATGATAGACATGTGAACCCCTAAGTATTCGACTTTGTGATGGCTGGCATTCCTCATGATAGGCATGCGAACCCTTAAGTATGTGACTTTGTGATTGTTGGCATTCCTCATGATAAGCATGTGAACCCTTAAGTATGTGCACACCATGTCAAGTGTGTATATGGGCTTGGGAACTTGGTGTAGGCAATGATATTTGTGATGTGAGAGACATTGTTGAGGATTTTGGGGCATTGCCCCAAATCCCACAATGACATAGTGCTGAGGTGTATGAACGCATTTCATAAAAAACTAGCAACAACCATATTAATAATATTACTAGCACATCCACTTAACTTGTGGTTGGTAAACACCGATAGGTTACAAGTTAAGTGTCTCTAATAAATTATCAGTTACTTCTTCTTGCCTTCTTATAGTTAAATGAGTTATCTCTTACAAATTGTGAGTTATCCACGCATCAGTTAGGAGTCATCCATGCATCAACTACGAGTTAGCCATGCATCAATTATTTTTTATATTCTTTTTTTAATAATTGTTTATTTTGGATATAGAGCGACTGGCATAAAATCAATCTGGACAGTACACTTGTCTCATAATTGTTCAATCTAGAAAAATCATAGGTTATTGTCCACCCCAAAATCTCAAATAAAAACACCTATCCGTGTAAATATGTTCTAATTACATCGATAGGCATATATTTGACATATTTTAGAAGTTTGGAGGATTTTATTAGGAGTTCGATTATTACATGAACTGCACATTAGTTAGACTCCTAGTTGCCAAATGGAGTTCGACTAAACCTTATGCAGTTTAGCTAGACTCCCAGTTGCCAGATAGAGTTCGACTGTCACAAGGACTGCGCATTACCATGCTACTAATTGCTGTTATCACATGAGTTTAGATGAGTTTATTAGGAGTTCGACTGTCACACGAATTGCACATTAGTTTAACTTTGACTAAACCTTGTGCACATTAGCACGTCTCCCAACTGCTAGATGGAGTTCCACTATCACACGTACTACAAATTACCATGCCATTAAGTGTAGTTATCACATGAGCTACAACTACCACAAAGTGCAGCTATCACATGAGCTATTTTTAAATATTTTATAATTGTTTTTACGAATTTTGAACGAAGACCATATAATCAATCTAGACAATACACTTGTCCTATTCTCCTACAATTTTTGAATCTTTTATAATTGTTTTTATGAAATTTGAACAACAACCATACAATCAATCTAAACAATACACTTATCCTATTCTCTTACTAGAAAAAATATAGAAAAAATATAAATGATATTCCACATCAAAATTCTAAAAATAACATCTATCAACATAAAAAAAATAAAAAATAAATTTTTTTCATACAAATGAAGTCATACATATGCATGTGAACATATTCGAATCATGCATATGTAAGCATTCCCATTATGGTTTACCCTCATGGGATGGCAAATTGTAATAAAAAAGTTAATGTTGAATCAAAGTAAAATTAATTACACTTAAACTTGATCTCCAACCCAGCTGGCAAGTCCAAATTATTTGATGGAGTCTCTCAAAGCGCGTTTGGAGTGATCGCTTCAAAGAGAAAGAAGCACAAAGTGTAAGGTGAGGAATTGACGCTCTAACCATAGCCACCAATTTTGAATAAACCACATAACAATTAAAAATATTTTGACAATTAAAAAAACGTGAGCCCCGACGGGTCACCCTCCATGACAAGGTTGGCCTCCTTGGAAAACAGAAGAATATTGATTGGATCCAACTACAACCAAAGTATGATATTCATAAAGTTATACGTTCAATACGAAGAATAATTTAAAATGCCACTAGATTTTCACCCTACAGGAATATATAAACCGTTAAAGAAGAGATTAACAATAGTTGAGGAGGGCATGAATGAAGCGGGCGTTGCTATTCTCGAACACACAGTCTGATCTCTGCACTCAGGGCAGTCCGAGAATCGTTTCACCTTTGCCATCATCATTCGCCAATGGCTTCCGAGTATTTCAGTGACAAGAATGCTGTATTCAGAAAACTCCGGGCAAAATCCGAAAACAAGGTTCAATTCATCTCTCCTGATGCTTTTTCTTTTCAAATTCTTTATGGGTAAAAGAAATTCTTCGTGGGCACAAATGTTTTTAGCTGGTACAAAAGAATTCTTTGTGGGTGTGCTGTTTATGATCTTTTAGAGCAAAATTCCATGTGATTTGGGTGATTTGAGCCCAGATCTGTCTAGGTATGCGTTATTGCATGTAGATCTCGTCTGATCTGATGTGATTTTCATTCATGGCAGGTGTGCTTTGACTGTAGCACAAGGAATCCCACATGGGCATCGGTCACTTATGGGATTTTCATCTGTCTGGATTGTTCTGCAGCCCATCGTAGCCTTGGTGTTCACATCAGCTTTGTCAGGTATATATTTTAATCTTTACTATTCAAATTGTAATGTGTATTCCTTCATTTAGGCACTGGCATTGCTTAAAGGCGCCTGTGTGCTTTGGGGTTCCCTGTTTTCTTTTGTCTTTGTGATTGCTTATTTATTTCAAGTTATTATATTAAAATCAAAGTGGCATATCCCTCTCTGATGATTTCGTCGTTGTCTTCTTCATTGCAAGCTTATTAAATTAAAATCAAACTGACATATTCCCCTCGAGAATTTCATTTCGCATGACTGTCACTATCTCCTTGAATGATACATTGCAAACTCCTCTGTTGAGTTGCATGTGAGTGAATGTGGTGTTCTGATATCTAGATTAGCACAATAGTAATTAGCATAGGAGGACCTTTGTGGCAGATCTGCTCCTACAATTAATTAAGCGACAGATCTGCTTTGGTGTCCACTAATTGTAATGTATATTCTCTGATTTAGGCATTAAAATTACTGTGTGTTTTGTGGTTCCTGCTGTGTTTGCAATGTCTTTTAATTGAAGCGTACTAAAAATAAAATAAAAAAGTAGCATATCCTTTCTGGAGGATTTTGTTCTGCATTAATGTCGCTATCTCTTTGTAATGTATATTGGATGATACAGCTCAAACTGCTTTGTTGAGGTACATATTAGTGAAAGTGTTGTTCTGATATTTAGCTTAGCATTATAGTAATTAGCATAGGACGTTCACGACAGATCTGCCCATACAAGCAGTGACAAGCAATAAGCACAGAGCAATGGGATATATACGATTGGATGTGGTAGTGCTGCACATTGACGGTGTATATCCCCATGCATGCACTCATCAAATTCTGCAGTGCTAGGTGCATATTGATTGTCTACAATCAACTAGGTGACTGCCCTCTTATTTGTAAAAGTTCATAAATGGTAGAAGATATGCCATATTTGAATAATGATGTTTATGTTCTGTTATTGATTACTCTTTTTATTTGGAGGAAAAACAATGTTGTCTCCCACCAATCAGCATGGAAAAATACCCGTACAACTGAATTTTACTGTCAATGATGTGCTATTTTACCAAAATTTACTGGATTGATCGGAACCATGAGATCTATTTTGTTGGATTCCATAGAGGGCTTGGATCCCGTGTCATCTCTTTCAAACCCATATCATTCGGGTGGGGTGGAGCCTCTGCTGCAGGAGAGCACCCCCAGCCCCTTGCTACCGCTGCCGAAGCTCGCTTCCACTCCCAAAGCCCACTCCCTTCGGAAGCATGCTCTTAAAAGTTAAACGCTTCCAGTTTTGGGATTGCGCTCCCTACCTCTCCTATACTACAAGCTCGTATACTAGGTTGATCATTTGATGACAATGTTATGGTACTCCCTTCTTTGCCAAGATCCTATAAAAGCTGTAATGGTTGATCATTTGATGTCAATGTTATAAGTTATAACCACTAGATGATTGATGCTATATGGTTTTACTCCATGTTTTCTATAGCTAATTCAACACCCTAGATGTTTCTTAGATATAAATCCATCAAAATATATGCTATATAGAAAATGCTCCCCTTCTTTGCCAAGATCCTATAAAAGCTGTAATGGTTGATCATTTGATGAGAATGTTATAAGTTATAACCACTAGATGATTGATACTATATGGTTTAATCCATATTTTCTATAGCTAATTCAACATCCTAGATGTTTCTTAGATATAAATCCATCAAAATATACACTATATAAAAAACGCTCCTGAAATGGGAGCTAAAGCTTTTGAAAATTTTGCTTTTTGCTTTGCTCCTGCTCCCTGCTTTCAACAGCATAGGGTGGACAGATCAATAGTCTGCTGACCTCACGAGTTACCAGTGAACTAACACTTAATTGGCAAGTAGTGGGGGTTTATAAATGACATGGTTAGAGAATTGGTGCATGTAGACTGTAGTGGTGGGCAAGACATTGTATACCAGAGGTATGAAGGGTGTCCGCTAAAATGCATGACGTGTTTTTGGCAATGTGGATTCAAGGATGGGATATTAGTCACAGTGTATGAAGAACAAGGGATGCACAAGTGGTTGGCTGTTTCAGGTCTCTTTATGTTATTTATGCAGTCTTTTAACATTAATTAAACTAATAGATCTGCTCACCTTTATTTTTCTTGAATCTTGTGTAAACTATTTCAAGTCTATTGTCTCTTCAGTCCCTTTGAATCTCAGGTCTATTATATCTTCATCCCCTTTGAGTCACTTATCTGTGTTGTAGTTGGGCTAGATCAGATTTGGCTTAACATATCAGCAATTCCTTCTAATAAAAATTTTCATCAATGATTTGTCCATCCTTAGAAACCATTAGATAATATCCTCTCTTTGTAGTTTTAACTTTTTTCTACTAAATATGTTGTCATTTTGGACCTAGTTTTAAAAATTGGAATCGGACTCGGAATCGGTTGAGGGTTAACTTGGACTCGGAATCGGTAATAAATCGGCCTATATGAATTTAATGAATCGGTTTATTAAAAAATACATAAAATATTAAATTTTAAAGAAAAACAATATTTTCAAGATTCTAATCCATGATTCCAAAGCATTAGAGACAAAATATCCAAAGTCTGTTCATGTATATACCATATAAAAGGGAATATATCAAAATGGCACAAAGTGTATTGTGCAATACATATTTAGAAGACTGGGGATATATCAAAATGGCAGAAAGTGTAATGTGCATTACATATCTAGTAGACAAGGAGTATAACAAAATGGCACAAAGTGTATTGTGCAAATTTGCAATGAACACAGTCCACTGATACAAGGCTCCATTGCTCCACTGCTAATCTGTTCCATGAGTCCACAGTCCACTCAGCACTGTCCCCACGGTTGTCTCACAGTTCAATTTCTCTCACATAAGTCCAGAGTCCACTCAGCAGTGCCCCCACAGTCGTCTCACAGTTCAACTTCACTCATGACACGAAGAATAGAGAAAAAGCCCCTCAAAAAACAAAAATCCTGTGTTTTTTGAAGTGCAGACCCCACGTGAAAATGAGCAATAACTCGGCCAATTTATTACTTAGATTGGCCGATCTGACCGGTTCAGTACCAAACCGACTGATTGGGTGTCTGAATCGGCCAGTTCGGTACCGAACCGATTTACAGACCGATTTGACTCGGTTGACCATCAAATCGGTAAATTGGCTGAAACCGAAACTGGTTTGGCCGATTTTTAAAACTATGATTTGTCATTGTATCGAGAGGTGCATTCGACAACCTGGAACAGGAGAGATGTGTCGTCTGAACCTCTGTCTGTAACACTGATGCGGCATAACATGTGCACCAAAAATATTGCTTAAATAACAATAAATATATAAAGCTGATGTATTATCATCAATAAAATATAAACCAGTGTATATCCATATCAACCCTTTATTTATCATGTGTTGAAATTTGAGGCGCAACCCCTTAGAGTGCAAAAACTTGAGGAAATGTTTGCACTTCTAAGGATTTTGGTCCTCCTGCTGCTTGACAGATCGGGACATATGCTGGTTAATTTGAATTCTGATACAAATAAATCTCACTTTTTGATATATTTATTACCCATCTCTCAACCAGGGTTAAGATGGATATATGCTGGATAATTTGAATTCTGATACAAATAATTCTCACTTTTTGATATACTTATCTCCATTTCTGTCAAGCATGTTTGAATAATTTTCTGATAGCATGCTTTGGTTGGTTTGATAGATTTTCTGATTGGCTGCATGTCTGCATTTTATTTGTCAAATATGTCGTGTGAGGATGTCAAGTCTGTGTGGTACTATTCTATAACTCCACTATTCTTCAAAGATTTGTGTGCAATACCTTGTGGATGCAGCCTTGAAAACTGTTGAAAGATGCTAGTGTGCCTGTTCTCTTGTTTGTCTCTAAGTTGCACTGAAACAATTATAGAGACCAGTTGACAGTGTGGTGATGGATAAAAGTATAAAACAATTTTTTAGAAAGGCTGGATACGATGTGGCGGTGAAATGGCGTGCACACACATGTACACATATACACAAGAACCATGAGACATTTTTGGCTAGAATTGCAGTTTACAAGGGCAACGGCATTTCCATTTTCCTGAAACATTTCAAGATTTTGATGGAAATACTAGATTCTTGTTTCCATTGACTGGTACAGTGTTTCCAAATTTTAGATATGGCATAGAAATGTTTCAGCAGCGTTTCCATATCATATTCTCTCCGTTTCCATCTTCAAAAATGTTGTTTCAGCCCTCCTCCCTAACATTTCTGGTAAACTTAGTTTTGTCTTCCTTATTCTTGACAATAAAATTTTTTCTTTCTATTTTCCTTCAGTTTTGTGTGTTCTACTTTACTTCTTTTTGCAAGACATATCTGCTCTTTGCACTTGCTTTTTTTCTCATAAGTTTCACTCTTGTTGATATTCTTTAAACTTTTGTTTCTCCATTTGTTATCTCATGGTTTTTATCTTCTTAACGAATTCCCAGAAATTGGGAACTAAAGTTGAAGCGATGCTGATTTTCCAATACCAAAAATTTAAAACAAGAAGTTGATTTTGAAGCATTGACATCTTCGATGAAATGGCTTCTTTAACATATTAATCATTTGCACTGTTTTTAGCTGATCTTCATCATTTCCTTTCCAAAGTTTTTTAATAGGCAAACTAAGGTGACTTTTTCCTGTTCTCAAAAATTTGATATCTTAAACAAATTCCAAAAATTGTTATATTACTGCTCTCAATGTGGAAGTAAAAGCCTTAAGAGTGATTGCCACGTGCCTGATTTCTTAACAGGTCTTTTTGGTCAGCATTGAGCATTAAATACTCCACGCAGTTAATCCTGAGAACTATATTTTGTAACGTTAAAAGTTGACAACATTTGAAAGATTGGGAGGATGGTGAAAATATAATTAAAACGAAATAATTGGACTCATTGAGTAAACAAATGTCAGTAAAGCATGGTGGATATTTTAAATGACTAGACAGGAATGGGTGATAATATATTTAATTGACTAGAATATACTATTTTACTAACTAGAAAAGAAAATGAGATAATATCTAATTAGAATATATTCTTCCCAGAGTTTTTATTATTATGATATTACGTAATGAAGAATTGAGGCCTCAACATTATACATCCAGAATGGCAGGTCCCCTTTAAACCCAAACTCAGCCATAGCGGTTCCCTCCCTTCTACAGACTCCCGTTAGATACTGTCCCTTTCAGTTCATAGCAGTGACAAAACTGCAGAGAAGGATCTTCCTGAAATTGACAATGCCATCAATTCTGCATAAATGGGCCTACTGCTTGAAATTGGCTGCCACTAATACTGAAGTTTGACAGATTCCACCATCATTCACATGGTGCACTATATTGCTCACTATTTGTTCCAGTCTGCATTTCATCTTCAGGCTAATGAATTCATTTGACTAGGCCTCTTCTTCCTCTCACTTCCCTTTCTTTCAAATTTTTTGCTGGCATCCCAGTTACATTCATCCACCTTCTCCTTCCCACAAGTAATTTCTTAAGAGACTTCCCTCTGACTTTGATATCGTCCACCATACCCGCTATCGATAATCTAGCCCATGCAACTATGACGCGACAAGGATTCCTGCTCTGCCATGGCATCACAACTTGACTGGGTTGTCCTTGTCTTTGAGATGATCTTACTTTCGATTAAGTTAACAAGATAAGGTGAAAATCTTGCTATTAAATGCCTCAATTTAGGTCCTTTCGTTAACTCAGCAGGTTGCCCCCACAATGAGATATGATTCAGCGAGAGTTACCATGTATGCATTTAAAATGTTAACTAAGGTTGAATTGATTTATTAGTGTTGAGGGAGGAAGGAAAGGTTGCTTGAAAACATTTTGAATTGGAGATGAAAGGAAATCAACTCCAGCAATGTTCTGTGATTGATGCCAATAATGGAAAAACACGACAAAATAGTTATTTGGATATCAGAAGAGTGGTTTGATCAATTGCATAAAACCGAGTGATTGATAGGTTAATGTGTGTAGGATAAAGAGAAGGGATGGTGGATGACAGCCCATCACTTGAAGGTAGAGTAGTTCAGGCAAGAATATTATATGCATTCTGGCATCCAAGGGCTGGAACAAGGATTATGTTTATGACATGTGCCTTTACAATTGTGAAAAGAAAGGGGAATCGAATATTGACAAGTATGTGAATATGATGTGAATGGTGGCTTTAAGAAAAAAAAATTGGGTCACCTGTAAATGCTTTGTTAACTTCAAAGGTTTCAATTGCATTTCTGCTTCTACTGCTGCTTGGATGAAGTGATATTGATTTTCTTGCTTTCTGACAGACGTCAGACTCTTCTACAATGTTGTGTTTGAAATTACACTTGGAAGAGTAATAATATCTAGAATTGTAGAAAAACATAGGAACCCAATGCAAAGAATAGTGCAGGAACACATGGAAAACTCCTAATAAGATCACTGAACATTATGGAGTAAGTACCCATGACTTCTTTCAATTTTTGGCTTCCTTATGGCCTCTGGCTAGAGTTAATATTAGTTCTCCCTAAATCTGCAATAATAATAGAACCTACATTCTTCTGCTTAGACTTTTAGCAGATGCAGAGAATACTAACTAGATAATCAGAGAAAACCATAAGCACCAAACCCTGCATGGTAAAATGAATTTATGGATTAGTAATGTTAAGAAAAAAAACTGTTGACTGCAGGCAGGCATCTCTTAAAACAATTTTTGGGATTACAAAATTGTAATGAAACTAAGTAAATACTAAAGGATCAAGATCGATACTTACAGACTAAATACTTTCAGATGATCCTTGCATAAGATAACAAATTACAACCATTTTGAACCAACCTGCTCTGGCTTCTTTCAGTAGTCATTCATAAATTGCAGACAATTCGTAATTTCCTTTTGAGTTTTAACATGGACACCAATACAACAATCTTCGCCTATAGAAATTTTGGGGATCTCATTCTTACACACATCACTCTGAACACCTCCTTATGCTACAAAAGGTGGATGTGTATTGTTAGTGAAGTGTACCTTGAGGCTCGGAGGGTCTTCTACAGCAGCAGATCTGGACACTTTTTCAGCAGCTCTGTAGAAGTTAGAGAGGATCACTTTTGCTTTATAAAGGGAAAGGATGCATGCATGCACACGCCTGCTAGCTAGCCTTAGTTAAGGCATGTGCTGCCAGTAGTTAATAGTAGAAGCATGCATGCATGTGCCTGCCAGTTAAAGATTCAGTTTAGGTTTAGTTTGTAGTGAATTCTATTTGAGTTTGAGTCACATGCAAACCTATATTGTAAACTCTAGTACGCCTTTCTCAAACCCCTAAACTGCTAGCAGCTAGCAGTTTAGAAGCACGCATCCATGTGCCTGCCTGTTAAAGATTCAGTTTGGGTTTAGCTTTTAGGAAATTCTATTTCTGAGTTTGAGTCACATGCAAACCTATTTTGTAAACCCTAGTATGCCTTGGTCAGATCTATAAAAGAGAGGGCAGAGATATGGATCTAGCGGCTAGCAGCTTACGGGTATTTACAGATTGCTGTTTTGAGTAGCTTTTTTTTCACACTGTTTTAGTTTGCTGTAGAAACAGTTTACAGAGGGCATAATCTGTGTACTGTGTGTTAGGTAATTTCTACATGGTATTATAATGGTTTGCTGAACCCTTCTAGGATCCTGGAATGGATAGTAGGGCTGCTACTTTTGAGAGGGAGCTGTCCGGATGTCAGTTATCTGTGCTGAAGAAAAGCAGTGGACCTGTGATAAGGTAGCTATTTTAATGTATTTTAAGTAGCTGCTCTGTTATGTTTAGCAGTATATTCCAGTGTAGCAGTATGACTAATCTAGTCTTTGATACCAAGACAGATTGGAAGGTCCCTCTAACTTTGTGTTTTGGAAGTGTTAAATAAAGATGTTGGAGGAGCATGATTTGTGGGACTTTTTTGAGAAGATAGTTGTACAGCCTATGAATACCACATTGGTAAATCATAACAAGAAGCTGGCCAAAGTCAAGCGAGTCATCCCCAACAACGAAGGATTGTTTGATCCCTCACATTGCTGAGAAGACTAGGGGAAAGGACATGTTTGATACTTAGTCACTCTATATTAGAGTGAGAACATTAATAAGAAGATGTTGTTGAGGAATAAGCTTTGAGAC
Organism: Pseudotsuga menziesii; assembly: GCA_001517045.1. NCBI lineage: Eukaryota > Viridiplantae > Streptophyta > Pinopsida > Pinales > Pinaceae > Pseudotsuga > Pseudotsuga menziesii. The sequence continues at coordinate 186,488 of LPNX010137477.1, forward strand.
ACGCGGATGAGCAAGGTAGATACCATAGTTGCCTACTTGATGAAGATTATTGAGCTCTCTGATCAGTTGTACTTGTAGCAGTTGGAAAGAAGGTCAAGGGTGAGGAGGTAATACCCATCTCATTAAATTGGTTTTCTTCTTGCCAACCTTTTTTCGGTGGGGTATGTGCTTGGAAAATGCTTCACACTTTTGACTCTTGAGAGTCCATGGGACGACTTCATTCAGGAGGAGATGAGATTGGAGGCTATTGCAGTTATGGAGGAGGAGCACAATCTTGCCTTTATCAGCAAGATGAAGAAGAGAAACAAGAAAGGAGGACTCGAGAAGGGTTAGAAAGGGAAGAAAGATGATTCAGGTTCCTTTAACTAGGGAAAGAGGAACTTGAGCCACATAAATTGCTTCAAGTGTCATATTTTTGGGTACTTTGCTTCTTAGTGTCATAAGAAGGGGAAGGGAAAAACTACAGCAACAAAAGTAGCTTGTAGGTAGTGCGTAAGTCTTAAGAATCAACTGGAGTGGATGAGCTTTCATCCAAGGAGGAAAGCATGGAAGTGGAACTTGGTGATGATGCCACATATCCAGCTTCTTAGTGTCATAAGAAGGGGAAGGGCAAAACTACAGAAACAAAATTAGCTTGTAGGTAGTGCATAAGAATTAACTGGAGTGGATGAGCTTTCATCCAAGGAGGAAAGCATGGAAGTAGAACTTGGTGACGATGCCACATATCCAATTGCGAGAGTGGGATCCATCTCATTCTTGATGCCATCAGGTGATATCCTTGAGCTTACTGGTGTTTTGTATGTACCTAGCTTATCTAAAAATCTTTTTTTTTTCAGTTTCAATGATGACAATTCTTAGATATATGGTCGAGTTTGATGATTGGTAACTCCTCATCCAAAAGATATGCCTAGATCTTGGTTGGGTATTGGCTAGAGGTTTTGTTGAGACTCGAGAGTGTGGTCTATAGAGGCTGAAGGGGGATCTTGTGAGAGCTCTAGTGCATGAATCTGACTCAAGTTGTGAAGCCATTGGGTTTTGCAAGTTACTAGTACAGTTGACAGATCAGACTTTGGATGCTACTGTGCTTTTCTATGACAATGAGAATTGTATCAAATTCTCTGAAAATCCAGTGTTTCATAATCTATCCAAGCATATTGAGATCAATACAACATTAGAGATATGGTTTAGAAGGGAAATATGGTTCTGCAATACATTCCAGCAGATTATCAAGTTGCTGATATCTTGAATCTTGACTAATCCACTTGCAAAAGAGAAATTCGAGATGTTCAGAGAGCAGCTTGGTGTGGTGGAAAACACTTTCCTTGGCTAGAGGGAGTGTTAATGAGGTGTGCCTTAGATAGTCTTTTACAGCAGCAGATCTGGGTACCTGTTCAGCAGCACTGCTTGGTGTGGTGAACACATTCCTTGGTAAGAGGGTGTGTTAGTGAGTGTACCTCGGATAGTCTTTTACAGCAGCAGATCTGGGCACCTGTTCAACAGCACTGTAGAAGCTAGGGAGGATCACTCTTGTTTTATAGAGGTAGGGCACATGCATGCGCTTGCCAGCTAGCCTTCATTAAGGCATGCTCCACCACCAGTTAATCTTAGAGGAATGCATGCATGTGCCTGCCAGTTAAAGATTCAGTTTCGGTTTAGTTTTAATAAACTCAAATTCTGAGTACTTAGAATAAAGCAAATTCTATTTCTGAGTTTGAGTCACATGCCAACCTATTTGTAAACCCTAGTCTAGAAGCTAGCAGTTCAGGGGAATTTCGTGCAGCAGTTTTTTCATGTTCAGGATTAATAAAAGCAGTGACAGGTGTTGACAGTGACCTAATTGATCTATTGTTATATTCTTTAACTGCATGTGTTCATATATTCTAGTGTAATTTACAGATCGCTGTTTCGAGTAGCTTTTATTTCAGACTGTTTTAGTTTCCTGTAGAAACAGTTTACACAGACTGCAGAATCTGTGTACCATGTGTCAGTCTTTAGATAATTTCTACATGTATTGCATACCCCAATAGTGACTGGATCATACAAAATGAGAGCTTAATAACCAATTGCAGGAATGGGATAATAACAGATCACTTGGCAAATGCACAATGCAAAGTAGTTTCCTTTTTTTTTCAACTGGAAAAAACCTGCTTTTTGCTATTGTTTATAGAATCAAAGAGAGAAACGTTCATTACAATATAGGCTGTTGTCAAAACTTCACCAGGACATAGCAGTATAAATATGTGCAATAAAAACGGCTGTTTTTCATATGCAACTATACCCAAGTGACAACCAAAAAACATATTGTTGTCGAGTTTTTCATACAAAAACTTAATTCTAGGTGACTACTGTATAAAGTCCTAAAAACAGAAGCTCCTTAAAGCTAAAAACATACATTGTAGACCCTTCAATACATTGAAATGGTAACACTGGATATCATTCTGTTCTCCAGATTTTCTTCAAAATGTAGCAGACCTTTGTCCAATTTCAGAGCTTCCTTAGACAATGCATCTGCCTCAGAGTTTTATTTATTTATTTTAACTCAAACGGATAATTTTTTTATTTTTATTTTTATTTTTATGGCCTCAGAGTTTAATTCTTGATATGGGTGTTGGAAAGATAAAATGTTGAACTCTGAGAATATGTCCTCTATGTTAATACACCAGTAATCAGGAGATAAATGAGTACATCTTTATCTGAAATTAACCTGGGCATTTTGTGCTGGACAGATCTGTAAATCTGGACTCATGGACTAGTGAACAGTTGAAGGTCATGAGCTATGGAGGCAATGGTCGAGGACATACATTCTTTACACAGCATGGTTGGACTGATGGAGGTAAAATAGAAGCGAAGTACACATCAAGAGCAGCTGAGCTATATAGACAGCTTCTTGCAAAGGAAGTTGCAACAAGCTTGACAAATGGAACAAGTCAGACACCATCCTCATTGCCTGATGCATCCCAAGCAAACCATGTGACTAATGGAGACTCTAATGGAAAGAGTTCAACATCAGCAACTGATTTTTTCTTCAATGATGAACTTGATGCACCTCAAGCGGTTTCTTCTAAAGCTCAAGTAGGTCCTCCACCTCCAGCTATTGCAAGTACAGTTAAAAAACCACTAGGAGCCAAGAGAATTGTTGGAAGCAAAACTGGTGGGCTTGGTGTCAAAAAGCTTACAACTAAGGTAGGTCTTCTTAATTTTAGGCAAATGTAAAGAATTTCACAAAACTGAACAGCTATTAAATTTTCTTTATATGTTGGCAGGATAAGTAATGATACAATAACTCATATATTTTGATTCCTTTGTTAATTTTCATGGTGTGTTACTTGTATTCCAATATAGCCAAAGGAGAATCTCTATGATCAAAAGCCAGAAGAACCTGCAAGTGCAACGACCAGCATTCCTTCAAGTGCATCTACAGCAGCACATGATGCATCTCGCCCTTCTCGGTTCTCATACATGGAGAATAACTCTAATGCAGATTCAAATGGTGGAGCACATATTTCTGGTCATGTTCCTCCTCCTGCAGTGACCAACTTTTTTGATGATTTTGGATTAAATGCAGGAAATCAAAAGAAAAAAAACTCAAGCCGCTCTTCACAGGTAAAATGACCTGAAAAGTATCCATTTATCATTTATCAATGGGAAAATTAGTGTTGATTGTATACTTAAATATGCCATAGTAAGCAGTAGGCTGAGCTTCTAAACATGATAGATCTAGGATATTTGAGTGTCCTATGAGTTACAGATGTTTCCAAAGTAGTAGTCTTTCCTCCCATTTTTGGTTCTTCTTATTAGTTCATGGATTTGCAGAAGTTATGCAGCCATTTTATCTTGAGATTTAGATTGTCCTTCTTCATCTTGGTGATTGCCCAGCCATCTATTTTTGGTCCAAAGATTAGAACCCAGATTGAGTAAATCACGTGTCTCATTACTGGACACTTTCCTTGTATTCTTATTCTTTGATAGCTACTATAATAATTGGCAGCACAGGGACCATACCTCATCTAAGTTGTTCATTACACAAGGTGATTGTTTCACGTGGACATGTCTCCTACATTTCCTTTGTCCCATGGAAGTAGGGGCAGCTAGGAAATGTCCCCTTCTGTCCCTGAGAGGCCTTGTGTCCAATTGGGATGTCTGGGACATTGTGATGATAGTAGATACTCCTTGATCCCAACAAGGAACGTCTGGATTCCAATCATCATCTATGGTTGGGCGAGATTTAAAAAAAAGAGCGTTTTTTTAAGAATTTTTGCGTTTTCCGTTATGGGAGCCTACTGGGCATTTTAAATGATTCTAGTTGCTTTGAAAGCAATAAAACGTCATTTTGCATTTCAAGAGAGGTAAGGGGAGGAACACGAGAAGAGTCAAACTCAGAGAAAGGTCCTCATACAAATCTGATATAAAACTCTTTCAAGCTAGAAGCCAAATTCATGAAAACTAGTTATTCAATAGCATGGGAATGCAAGCCTTTCACACATGTATTTCTTATATTTCTAATTACGAGCATATGGACGTAAAAGTACAAAGCCATACATCATATACCCAAGCTTGGGTATCAAATATATTTAGCAAAGCTCAAGAACCACTCACATGAGAGTATGGGGGAATGGAGAAGAAGGAATGAGAGAATAGGGAGATAGATGAGAACTTGATTTGTACATACCTTCAACTTGCAACTAAACACTATCATTAATCTCCATTGAGAGGTCTTGAATGGCTTCTCCATCAACCAATTTGGAAAGGAATCCAACTCTCTTGAAATTGGTTCAAGCAGGGAGAGTAAACACCCACCGTGTAATGAACAGGAAAAAGCTCTCCAAAATGCCAAATGTCAATTAACAAATGATCAAAAGCTCTTCTCCTTCCTCCTGACATCCTTTTATTAACTTAATGAGGCTCATAAGGTTGAATTTTCCTCCATGGTTTACTCCAACTCATCATAGTGGTTTAGTAACTCCTATGACACTTGTCTTCTTCTTCATGCTCCAATTCTTTCCCTAACTCGAATGGATGCCTCTAACTCCCAAATGCGCCCTCTCGGTGCTATTTTTAGCCCTGTCATGTCAGATTTGTCATAGGTCTGCAATCAGGTCTGAATTTGTCATAGAATCTTTCATCATTAGTTGTCACAGAGTGCATGGAATCTCCTTCCAAGTAGCACACATTGTCTTCTTAGTCTCCTCTTCTTCCATGGGAGTTACTCTCCTCTTTTAATTCGAATTCCTTGGATCATGCTAGGCTATGTGACAACACATCAACCTCCAGGAACGTTACATTCCCCTTGGGTTCGAATTTGGATGAAAGTCATGCCAAGTGTGTGGGGAATCTAGTCACCCAAAGGCTCTACAAGCTTCCAAGTGTCTTCATGAACCAATGCCACCTTATTTTCTTAGCATTTATTATTTTTGTGACCCATTTTAATGTGAATATGGTAAACTAAAGTCCTTTTGGATCCTATAGCCACCTTATTACAACATTTATGTTTCCATGCCCACCTAGGGAACTAGTAGGTTGGTGAAACATTATTTGCAAGTAGTCTTATTTGGATGGGGACATGACATCAACTCGGATTAGTGAAGGGAGCTTGTTGGTGATAAATAAAACATTTTTATTAAGTTCTTCCTCCAAGTTCTTTATTCTCTGTTAAGGCCAAGATAACTAGTTTAAGGCTGGCTTTTCTGAAATAACTTGAAAGATAACTTTGAAGAAGACATGTAAAAGAAGATACTGTATTCATTATTTGATAAATTCATTTTCAATGCACATTTATCTGCAAGTGATTGAAGAGTGTCTTTGATAAACTGGTTATGTAGTTTAAACCTTTCTCAGTATCCTTTGTGAAAGCATAATTTGTACTTTTTGTTAAGGTCACACAGAGTTTGCCTCAATCACAATATGCTGTGGGATGTCAATAATAATATCATTTTTCTTTTTGATGATTCTTTTATGATTTTGATTTTTCATGAATTATTTATTTTCTGATAAAACTTCAACAGTCTCCACAGTTTGATCATTGCATGCTTTTTTTAATGTACTATTATAACTCGATTTCTGCAGATTGAGGAAAGTAATGAGGCAAGACAGAAATTTGCAAATGCCAAGTCAATATCTTCTTCACAATTCTTTGGCGAGCACAAGAATGGGGTTGATACAGAAACTCAAGTCCGCTTGCAGAAGTTTTCTGTACGTTTATATTTGTCTTCTCTTCTTCTTCCTGTAAACTTTGAGAAAACCTACCTTTTCTGTCTGATCTTATTTTATTGCTGAATAACATAATTGCAGTCTTGAAAGTATTCATAAGAGTGGATAGTGGTTTTGATTTATGAGGCAATCCTTAGTCACCTTTGGGGTTTTAGAACTTCAGTTTAAAAATATCTGAGTAGTGAATAATGCTTGCTTGCAAATAACTAAGTTGCTCAGTGAATTATTTGCTTTAGCCATCTAAATTAATTGGTTATCCTGCGTGCTGTAGGGCTCATCGGGCATATCAAGCAACGAGCTTTTTGGACATGATGAGTATGATTCTCCACTGGACTTGACAGCAAGTGAGCTTCTTACAAGGATTTCATTGCAGGTATAATTTTAAACTTCCAAAATGTTTTTTTTTTCCCTTGGAAAATAATTCCCCAGGAAACTCCCAGTCACTTCCCCTCATTCCGAGGATGGTACCCAGTGTAAATTGGTGGTGCTTAAGTTCCAATAACCTCACCCCGAGGGAATCAATGAGAGTCGAGCTCATGACCTCACGTACATTGGAGAAGAGATTTCATGTCCGACTCTTGACTACATGAGCTAACACATGAGCCAAAATAGGTTTATACCTGGGAATTTCAGTAGCCATAGAAAGATTTTACTGTTTCTGATTTCATAAGGCTTTCCATAAAACATTCCAAACATGTGATCTAGGGCTCTCTTGATCCATTTGTATCCATGCTAAATTTATGCTACAACAACTGCTAGCATGATCCCCCTTTTTCAGAGAACATGATTTTATTAGTTGATCTGTTTAAGAAAAGTTGAGGGCATTCCTAGAATATATGTTCAGGTTTCACTAGTTGCTTTGTAATGATACATTAGATATGTTCAAGTTTCACTGGTTGCATTGTAATGATACATAAGCTCCCCCATTGTTTACTTTGTTTCACAAAAAAGCTTTTTCATGGACATCCAGTCTTAGGATTTTTCATGCTTTCTCACACCCAGTATAAGGCTCTCTTGGGTTTTTACATGTTTTTCCACTTTTTTCAAGGATGAGTAATTCGGCTATTACGAACTCAAGAATGCGTTAGAAATTAATGCCCAATTTGTTTATTGTTTGCCACATCAGTGTCTAAAACATCTTTATGCTGATGATGATTAGGAAATTATACAATATTTTCTTTTGACAAAACAGATAGGTTTGTATTTATAACGAATCTGTAGGAAATACCAACAGTGGGAAATGTATAAAAATTCAAAACTTTTGGGAGTGGGAGTTACATATTTCAGAAAAAACAGCAAGCTATTTGAGAGTTGCCAGTGGCTACGCTCAAGGATGGATGTCATGACTGAGGTGTCTGCCCTGACCAAGCAGATTGCTACAGCATGTTCTGATCAGTGGCAACTGAAAAATGAATTAGCACAGTTCCAAGAGCATGCCAAGAAGAATTATTCAGCGTTCACCATTATTCAGATGAATACTGTTGAGGCAATTCAGCTCTGCAACATACATATTTTTTCTGCTGCTCTGTTCATCATAAAGACTGTTTGATCATACTGTTTCAATTTTCAAGCAGAGCCTAATTTATGCTTATCATGCCTAGTGCTATCTATGCTGCCAAATACACTGGCCTAAAATCAGAATACATGTAAACTGCATTAATCAAAAATATTGATCAAACTGTCGCCACTGAGAGTTTCTTCCATGGACTTGTCCTCTTTGCCTGTGCTTCTTCATCTTGTTCTTTGTGGGCCAAGGCTGTTTGCTGTCTAGTGACTTCATCAACTGGATTCTTCTCCACAGAAGCTATAGAGATACAAGGGAAACCTGTGACTGATTGCGACTCTCTGGTGAAACCGAAGATAATATTTTAATACATCTCTGAGTCTGAGGTTAACTTGTCACAATTCAATTTTAGATCATGCAATTTGTTTTCCAAAACGGTCTGTTTACTTTCCTGCTTCTTTGACTGAAATTTTCCCCAAATTAACAATGAAATTGCTACAAATCTAGGATGGGCTTTCTCTCCTGGAATCAATTTTAGTCCTGATTAAACTGCAAATTGAGCTGAAAGGAAGCCTCACCCGGATTAAACTCCACACAGATTTTGACTGTGTCAGGCTATCTCTTCCTCCTCAGCACTGCTAGACCATATTCCAGAATCCATACCCAAGATCAAGTGAACTTGTAAGAGAATGATCCCACCTTCAAACCAAGGTTCATTTATTGCCATGTTTAAATGCCTCTGCTCTGTAGCTGTTTACATAACCGGCGACAAAATCCTACACGGGGAGGAATTAAAGGCATGCCTCCAATGTGTCTTGTCAAACTACACCTGTTGTTACCTTGTGTTCGATTGGCATGCAGCTTGAATGAGGAACTCATACCTTGGTTAAGAGGATTGAGCTTCTTCATGGTATTAAAATGACTTTAGGGTCACCGCCATTTTTTACAACTCCTTTTGAGAGGCTTGCTGTCTTGTTTGCCATAACATCTGCTGTATGATTATTACTTCGAGGAATTTGAAGGAGTTGGAATGAATCTAGAGTATCTAACGACTCAGAATTTGAACTCTCATCCTGCCAAGCACTGCATTATCATCATGATGATGATTTCTCAGAAGGCTGATGATCAGAGCTGTAGATGAGAGCGTTCTTAATGTTTCTTTCAATTACTTGAGAAAGGCTGATGTAGAGAGCATGGATTTCCGATTGATTGTTGGTCATATTCCCTAGTCCCCATGCAGCATGCTAGGTTGATTTCTTCATCTCCTTCAAGGTTAAGGATGAGCCCTCCTGCACCTGCTGCCCCTAGAAAATTATACATTCTTGCTGAAATACGACATGCACACGTTTTTCATGAACTGGAATTAATCAAGATTAAGGTTTCAATAAATGATCTATTTTTAAAATCTAATTTTAACAGTTATTTTTATCACTAGGTTAATTTTCATGCTCCTCATGACAAGTTAGTTTATTTTAAATGAAATTTAGTTGAAGTTAATGTCCTTTGTGTATATTGGTTTGATTTACTATTCTCCAAGAGGACCACTTACCTGAGTCTTTGTCCCATGAATCTTTTAATGTGTGAAATTTGTGCTTGGCCAACCTCTTTCCCAGAAGAAGGAATTAAAACAATATATTCCCTTTCCAAAGGAAAGATCTAAATTCATATTGCATAAAAATCCCACCTACTTTAAGAGCTACCAAGTGCCAATGTAATTGTTTGGACACTAGTTTCTTAACCTCAGAAGTCTTCCTAAGAACACTTGATTTGGGGATTTTAATAGCTTTAGTTAAACCCATCATGTCATAGACCGTGAAAGGGCCTTTTTTGCCACTTACATGGATATACGATGTGATAGATAAGAGTTTGCCAAGGTGCATTTCCACTCATGGCCTTGATGATCCATCTAACTGCCAACACTCCTCCCCAAGTTTGTATATTAGTGAAAACAAGGTCCTCTATCCTTGTGGGCAAAACCCAACTAAGTATGCCTTATGAAAATAATTAACGAGCCCTCCTCCCAATGTTCCAACAAGTTGAGGATGCATAGACATGTATTGGAAGTGTGGAGAGATTCCCTAAAATTTCAGGGGATACCATAGGGGATGTTGGGGTCCTTGACATAAGGGACCCTTCTGTAAACACTATAAATAGGTAGTGGATAGTTTTTGTTCACTAAGAAATTAACAAAAGAATTCTACAATGTATAAGAATATATTGAATAATAAATAATTGATTGAATGATGATGTTTACAGCAAGCTTCGTGATAGTGTACGTACACGCATTGACTGGTCACAAGGTGAAAGGGTATGTGCCCTTTGACTTTTCATTATTATTGTTATTATTATATTTATTTTTATGTTTGTCACAATGCCACCCTTTGAAGGAATGCTTTGTCCTCAAAGCATTATAAATAGGATTACGTCTGGCTACACATGTTGTCTTGGTGACATCATCTTTGTGTTTCTTTGGTTGTAGGGACTTGACTTGGTTTTTGCTTTGAGTGCTAGGCTTCTAGCAAGGTTCCTTTGTAGGATGTGCATCATATCTTGAAGTGAACTTTTGATGCTTCTTGGGTTGCAATTTTTTGGTCAAGGTTACCAGTGGAGCTTTAAGCTTGCTTTCCCCTTTTAATGGAACCTGGATCTTACCAGTAGGATATGCCTTCTAGGTGGTTCTTGTGTTTGATCCTTTCAAGAAATAGTTTCTTTTTTAGATTCATCATTCTCATTCCCATTCCATAGTGTATATGAAATATTCCCCCCCCCCCCACACATATATCCATAAAAATTCACAAAGGTTATAGCATTAAAGCAGAGTATCCGTGATCCGATTAGTAATTACACAATTGGAAATTTGTATTCAAGACATTAGTCATGCTCAATCAACGTTTTTTTGGTCCTTTTCATCCATGCACCTTAAGAAACTATTAATATCATCTCTATGGAAATGTGAAGAAAATTGGCCCCTAATTCAAATATAATTGTTCTAATTTTTCAAACCAAAGAAATGAGAAAAGATTCATGCTTGTTGGATCTTGAATGCACTTGGAATATGGTAGAAAATCTTTTTTTGTTCAAAATTCTGTGTCTTTCAAAACTTGCTTTTCACAAAAGCCCAACTTTATGTTGTAGGTGAGAAACGACAAAAAATGAGTTTGGGAGGGTTATTAAAGGAAGAAAATGCAAAGTTAGCGTGGTGATGCCCAAGAGAGTAATTTTTTGCTGCTGCATGTTAGGTCCTTGATGATGTGCCCATATCCTAGGAGCATTGTGATTGTAAGGGACACATGGGACCCATCTTAATAGCTTTCTTTTAAGTTTGTGCAAGACCCAGTAGTAGTGCATTGTTCTTGTATCTAAAAGTGCCACTTTATTTCAACCACCCAAGAAGCATGAAATAATATCATGGAAGTCTTGAAATACTAGATGGAATGTATTGAAGCACATCATTCGGGATTTTAGTACCATGCACACTCACTTAATATTGAAGGTACAATTGAAAGAATTTTGCAGTCATCATGTTGATATTGATAGAAATATTAATGGGCATGTGAACAAATAGATGGATTTAAAAAAAAATAGAAAATGGATTCAACCTCTCAACAAGAATTGGGAAACAAAACTAGAACATGAAGCCCAAGAATCAAATAAAACAAAATTTGACTTGCAAGTCAAGCATCAAGCGCCACTTCTACAAGGTGTCACAACCCAATGCTATCAATATTTACAACTGGAGAAACAAAACCGCAAGATAAAACTCGAGAAGATAATATAAGATATTTTATTAGTCAAAAGGGATTGTTGGGTACAAACTGATGTAAATACAAAATGGGAGCACTAAAATGACTCCATCAGAATACCAACATACTCCAAAAGGTTCAAGACCCCTATCATAACGCCAACAAATGCAGTTTGAAGGGATGGTTGAGGCATTGGTCTCTAATGAACAATAGTCCAAGAAGGGATACTGGTCTTGTCCTTTTGTCGAGTCAACGAAGCTTTGATTGCAGTATGGGAGTGAGACAAGGCTAAATACAGTCGCAAGCCGAAAAGATCGGGCACCAAACTCGGCAAATATGATGGATTGAGGGATTGTTTGCTTGCATCTGATGATGTGGTGAAGGAGGAGAATATACACTCTCTCTCTTGTGGTCCAATTGGACTCTAACAAACAAGGCCCCCAAACCTCTAAACCATAGAGAATTGTGCGCTGGACAAGGCTGTCCATGAGAGACGTCTTGAACTATGTCTTGGCTATGGTTCTGGAAACATTGTCTTTCGAGGAGGGCTAAGGATCCACAACCCTTGTTGGTGTTAAAGATAGTGTAGCTGCGAGACCCATTATCAAGGAGGATGGTGCTCTAGTCAGTTAACTAGGGTAGAGTAATACCCTAGAAGGTAGTCTAGGGTCCCCAGTAGGTCTCCTGGGGTTCTTGGTTTGGGACCAAGCAAGTTGATGCCATGGCAAAGTCCTTAACATATGGTTAGGCCCCCTATATGTCTCTAGGGTATTTTGGTCTGGGACTAGACAGTTTCTTAGACACGATGTCCAAGCAGATCCTGCAAGTTGAGACAGAGACTTCCTGGTCTAGGACCAGGTAGATTCTTGGTGTGGGACCAAGCAGTTCTTGCAGGTACATTCCTGGTCAGTAAACCAGGTGGATCTTGGTCAAGTTGACCAAGATGTTGATGTGTGATGTCCTCTCCTATTTGGCTATTGCTAGGTTGAGGGACTGACCACCCCTTGATGATGTCACTAGCACCTAACCCTTAGGAGCAGTACTAAGGACTAGAGGATCACATCATCCGGTTTGGATTTTCTCCTTATACAGTGATGATAAAGATACAGGGAACACACATAACAATATACCTTGAGAGAGAAAAGATTAAAGTCCTTGGTCCTTTATGGTACACCTTGGTCCTGTAGGTAAAAAAGAGGTTGTTTGTCCACCTTTATGGTACACCTTGGTCTTGTGGGTATGAGGGTTGCCTTACCTTCTTTTTATGACCCCTTTGGTTGACTTATGGTCCTTTATCTTACTTGGTCCTAGCACTCTTATTATGTGTACCTTTAGCATGATGACTTTTATTTTATGTTTTTTATTTTATTTTTGGAGCATTGATACCCTCTCCTAAGTCAACTTAACTTTATGGTTTTTATTTTGTAAGACCATTGGACCATTGGTATCCTATCCTAAGTCAACTTAATTTTCTGGTTTTTATTTTTGGACCATTGGTACCCTATCCTTGGTCAACTTAATTTTATGGTTTTAATTTTTGGACCATTGATACCCTCTCCTAAGTCAACTTAACTTTATGGTTTTTATTTTGTAAGACCATTGGAACATTGGTACCCTATCTTAAGTCAACTTACTTTTATCGTTTTTATTTTTGGACCATTGGTACCCTATCCTAAGTTCACTTAACTTTATTTGATGTTTGACCATCCTAAAACCTAGGATTGCCTAAGTGACCTTTCTAGAAGGCTTGCCAAGATTATAAATAAGTTTCACTTCTCCATTTCTAGCAAGTATCTTGACATGAGAAGAATTTCAGATCTGATTCTTTGCTAGTTTGTGCTTGACGACTAGGGTTTTTGCTGCTTTGGGTGGATGTTTTGATTTCTTGATGCTCCTATCTTTTTATGGAATAGTCCAAGAATGTTTTAACTTTTAGGTGACCTTATGGGCTGATTTATGGATTGTGTAGTGCTCTTCCTGCTGGGTCGTGACCTTATGGGTTGATCTATGGACTGTGTATTGTCTTCCTTCTAAGCCGTGACCTTATGGGATGATCCGTGGACTGTGTATCTTGTTGAGCTATGAGCTTATACACTTCATTCGTGGACTGTGTCCTTCCAAGTTTTGTCTATGACTGTGTATACTAGTTAGTTGTGACTGTATATACTAGTGATTTGTGAGTGTGACTGTGTTGATTTCTCCTAGCTGGGCTATGGACTGTGATGATCTCCCTCAGCCTTAATGTGAACTGTGGTAACCTCTTCTAGCCAAGCCATGGCTGATTTGACCCTACCTCTCTGGCCTTGACTTGTTTGCAGCCTATCTTGAACTGAGTTGTGGTTGTGTTAAGCCCTAAATGACAAGGGTCTTCACACTTGATGATTGAGGTATCTTGTTTACTACTGTATGTGTCTAACCTTAACCTACAGCTCTCTAAGTCTCTCTCTCAAGGTATGTCATCCATTTCTTTTGGTAGCTTGTTTTTTCAGTAACAAGATCTGACCCTAAAGGTATATGAGTATAAGGCATATCCAAACCAGATCTAAATCAACATTGTTAGATAGTTACAGTTCATTATCGTTGTTCTTTAGTTGTTGATTCATTAGTATGTTTTACATGGTACTATTGCTACTGTCTCTTGCATCTCAAGGACCAACTTTAGCACAAGGACCATTGAGGAGTGCTAAAGTTGAAAGATGAAAATTTATGTTCTAATTTGTCTTACTAGTTTGCATCTAGCACTATGTTGGAATTTTGTTCAGTGTTACTGTTGTATTGTCTTGCATCTTGAACTTTATCTTATGTTACCACTGTTGTACCTTTACTTCATCTAATTAGTTGACTGAAGTGATGTGCAAAGTTGTTAATTTTTGAAAAACCCTAATCTAACCCAAAACTTTAACAGTTGGCTCGGGGTTGAACCTACTTAGAAGGGAATATGTGGAAAACACAATGCATATATCTTTGATGCCATAGTACATTGACATTGGACTCTTAGTTATCTACCATTCTGTGTGAATTTACTCTATTACTGTCTATCACGCTTAAATTCATAAATCACCGTATTAATGATGCCAACGAACTTTGATTCCTTTAGACACACACATTTACTTAGCAATCTTATGCACCAAATTTCATAGAAATATTATTTTTATGAAGAAAATCCGTTATGGAATTGTAAACTTCAAAGATTCAACTTCTTTTTTGAAATTACATACCCTTCAAATTTCCTCTTTTCTTCCATGTTAATAGGTGCCTTTGTTGGGAGGCTCTTCTACTATAATTACTAATTAGTAATATCTCTTCACAGCATTCTCATGACGGGAGTCCTAGGTCATGGCAAGTGATCATGAGCCAGACAAGAGATCTCTCTGTGATATTGGGGGGATCACGGGTTTGGCTCTCCTAATCCCCTCGAGGGTAGGCTACATAATAAGGATTGATGATCTACCCCTTTTACCATCCATGGATCACGAGAAAGTACTTGGAGTGTTTTCCATGAGGTTTTCCTTTTAAAAACATTTCCATGATGGAATTGATCTCTTGATTTTGTAATCTCCTATGCGCTTCATGACATTAAGAATCTGACAATCTTTGACCATGACTTTGATATGTTACCACACCTTCAGAATGGCACAAGGAAACTCTTCACATGGGCACATATAATCTCTTTAACCCGACGGCAACATCTTCCTTAGACTCTGACATGGCTAGGCTTTGGTAGTCCAACCTCACTGCATATTCATGGCATCAAAACCTTCATGAGCATATGCATGACCTTCGACAACTCCTCACACCAACATATGTTGTATTTCCTAAATATTGACCAATGTTAAGACCTTTATGGAAACCCTTGGACCTTGTCTCTCTTTTCTCATTGTGTCACAAGATCATAGGAATTTTCCTAGGTGATTTGGAAACAACCTTAACCATTGGTCATAGCTTAATTACTTCTTAATGATGTAATCTTACTTTTATAGCATGGTGGCTCAATTCTTGGTTGCTCAAGTCTTGATAGATCATGATGATTATCTCTTTCAATCGATGTGGCCCACATGGTTTTCTCTATCCTTGATGGCGAGCATTATCCACACCACGACAAAGCTTTAAATGTCCACAACAAAGCTTTAAATGTTGCGTGGGGTGGTGTGTATGCCATTGGATCTAAATTGCTTTAGTTCCAACATCGTACACCCCACCCCACATGACATTTAATGCTATGCAGTTGGGTAGATAATGCTCGCCATCCTTGATGGCCTACGAATTACCCCACAAACTTTGGATCGATGTCTATATTCTTCACCTCCTTCATAGCTTCGACACAACCCTTAATGACTCTTCTTTGACATGTATCACCTTTTGGATAGCATGACTACTTTTACATGACATCTCTAATAATACTTGATTGAGAGCGAGGACCCCACTCTCCAGTCATAGATATAATAAACCTCTTCTTGGATTGGCTCATCTCTTTCCTTGAATTTATTGGGAGTTATGTTCAACTTGGTGGCTCTTTATGTTTGTAGTTACATTTCCTCACAGAGTCTCACCTTGATGGTTATACCTCATGACCAGAATTCCCATGATAGTTGGTGAAATTAATTGGTGCTCTACTCATTTCTATGTTTCCCTCTCATGGCCTTTTTTGCATGCCCATTCATGATTTGTGTATCGCCATGAATGAACAAATGTCCGGTTTCTTTGATTCTTCTCACAAATTTCTGATAGACTTTGAATACCATAGTTTTAAAAATCGGCCGATGCGGTTTCAGAATTGGCCAATTCACCGATTTAAGGGCTGACCGAGTCAAATCGGTGAGCAAATTGGATCGGTGACCGGTTCAATACTGAACCGATTTGCTCGGTTGATTCATGACAAAATCAACCGATTTTTGTGAAGATCTGTGCACTCAAAAATCAAGGTTTTTTTATGTTTTTTTTTGTTTTTAAATTTTGTTTCCTAACCTAAATTACCTAACCCAACCAATGACCTCTTTTGTGACTACCCTTGACCCCCCAACCTTCAATTCCATGTGTTGTTAACTTGTTGGCATCATGGAAGCCTAGAACCTTGGAGAGTCAGCGGCCGGTGAACTCAGGAGTCAGAACACTAAACCATGAACTTTAAACTTTGAACAAACTGGAACTGGACAATGGAACTTGAACAGTGGACTATGCAGTAGTCACTATTATGTAGTTGACTATGTAGCATATTATTTTTTGGACTTTACAGGCCATACACCCTAGAGCCTATAGGCCTCATGGACTTTGTGTCATTTTGAGATATTTACACTTATATGGTTATATACATGAGTAGACTTCGGATATTTTGTCTCTAATGCTTTGAAATCATGGATTAAAATCTTGAAAATGATGTTTTTCTTTAAAATTTAAATATTTATGTATTTTTTAGTAAACCGATTCATTAAATTCAAATCGACCGATTTATGATTGATTCATTACCGATTCCGATTCCGATTTGGAGTTGACCCTTGACCGATTCCGATTCCGATTTGGAGTTGACCCTTGACCGATTCCGAGTCCATTTCAAATTTTTCAAACTATGCTGAATACACATTGGTTAAATATAATTAAAATAACATTCACAATAACCTAAAATTTATTTTTCCAAACCGGCTTCAAACTCTTCTTGGTTTTCTGGTTGATTGGTCCTACTTGTTTGTCCGACCTCTCTTGTGTGCAAGCAGTCCCTTAGTCCGTCTCCGATTTGCAATATTTCCCAGGCCTTGACACTCATTCTCCTTGGCTTCTCCTCAACCTCGCTCTAATACCATGTGAGAAAAATCACACAAGAATGTGGACAGAATTCAAACCATAATATATTAAAAAAAGAGAATGATATGCTTGATTTATCTTTAACATGGTGTGGATGTCAATACATATACCATGGATGACCAAATGTCCCGTTTCTATAATTCTTCTCACAAAGTTTTGATAGAGCGTGAATGTAGATTTGTGAAATATAATTAAAATTAACATTCACAATAACCTAAAACTTAATTGTCCCTGATCTGTAGTATTTCCCAGGCCTTCACACCCACTCTCTTTGGCTTCTCCTCTACCTCGCTCTAATACCATGCGAGAAAAATCACACAAGAATGTGGACAAAGAATTCAAACCATAATATACTAAAAGAGAGAATGATATGCTTAATCCATCTATGATATGGCGTGGATGTCAATATCAATGTTTTAAAACTGTTACTCGGATTCAGAATGTTTTAAAACTGTTACTTCGACTCAGCCACGACTTAGACCGGCTTGAACTTAATGACTCGGTTTACTAAAAAATACATAAAATATTAAAATTTTAATGGAAAAAATATTTTAACTTTTAAGGATTCCAAACATTTAGAGACAAAATATGCGAAGTCTGTTCACATATATACCATTTAAGGATGAATATATCAAAATGGCACGAGTGCTATACATATGTGAAACAAAATATATAATCAACAAAGCTTTAAATGGCCTCTAGGATCCAAAACATAACGTGCTACAAGCCTACAACGTATCAGTGATCAACATGATCAATCATGAAACTATCACAACAGTTGGAAATAGGATCCTTGGCATGAGCTATAGGACCATCCTTATTACATAAAATATTTTTTTACAAATATTGAAATATGACACTATTAAAATTTATGACAAAAACATTATTACAAGTTCACATACAAAATATCGCATGTACATAGGGTCTAATACATAATGAAATTGTTGTGGTTAGATACACAACATCGATATCAGAGGACCTTTAAGACACACCATGAAGAAATGTCAATTCTAAAACATATGCTTGAGTAATACATTATGTGGCTTGGCTGAATAATCTTCGCACTTTCCCTCATTTCGAGGATGGTACCCAGAGTAAATTGGATTCTTCAGGGGTTAGGGCCAATACAACTATATACTCAGTAAGAGCTCAACATGTCATTTTCGGGAACTGACCTTGGGTGGGGAGGATAACACCTCCTTTCAACCACCTGGGCTAGACCCAATTGACATTTCTATGGGGTTGCTATGCAACTCATTATTGTTATAATTATTATATTTTCGAGTCATCCTCATCTATATTTGGACTATTCAGTATTCCGTTGGTTCTTTGGGTAACACATCTCTAGTTATGTTGGGTAACAAGGAACAATACACGTTGGGGCTAAAAAGTGATTTTGGGTGCCAATTTCTTCTTATCAACAAATCCTTCACACTTCTGTAACTTCATCTTTACCTCTCGTGGCTTGGCACTATTTTAAGGTTATTCATCAACTTTTACATCTAGTGATCTAGTTGTTATCAAACAAATTTACCGGTGTATCAGAACTATTTTTTTTCAATTTTGCAGCTATTAAATGCTCTTGGCTTTCATCAATGCATCTTTGAAACCCTTGGATGATCAAGGGACCTTTGTGTCCTTTCTGTGCTATCATAGAACAGAACCGTATTGTTCGATCTTCTTGAAACCATGGTTCTCTTCCGCAGTTAATGAAGCTTTTGGATTATCTTCATCATCAAGCACCCTGAAGCAGCAAGCTATGCTTGGTATGCTTGTAGGAGCACAATGGACATCACAAATCAGCTCCAACTTCAGTGGGCTGGCATGTTGGTACTAGGTATCAAAAGACCATAGAAAGTCATTCATAAAATGTTTAACCATTGTAGCATGCTCTGATGCTTATAAAATGGAATCCTTCTGTGGTCCCTTCCTTAACCTTTATTATACTAAAGTCGCACAGGTTGAAGTTACATGCAAATGATGTTATGAATACTTCAATAAACTTATGTTTGTTTCTACTACCAAAGAATGAGAAAATATAGAATGTGGTCATGTAATTTTGCTTGATGCAGGTTGGTAAGGTTATAATCTTATGGGAACACTAGTCTATAGGTTATTTATGTAAAGGGTCTGTGGTTAAAATAAATATCGATTATACAAGCAATTGTAAAAGGAAAATATCCATCTATTCGTGGAAAACAGCTTTATCACAAGCTTATCTGATTGAGATTGAATCACCTCGTTAGAGGTCAAATGTTCTATAATCTAGTCTTCCCTAATGTTGTTGAAGATTTCATTGCTATGATCTGAGGTATGTCTGGGAGGTTGCTCAATTGCATTTTGGGTTTCTACTAGTTCGATGTCCGAAAGTTTTGGTCCCCCAATACACTTCATAGATTTAAAGAGATTAAAATAAGAGAGTTGTATGAAACGACACTTTTATGCTTCAAGAAGACGTTTTTTCTCGGTATTTTTATAAAGTTTGATGCTCAGACCACCAATTTCTAGCAATAATGACAGAATGTGATTCGAGGTAGATAAAACTATTATTTTTTAATTATGTAAACTAAAGTTTTATTTTATTATATATATTTTTATATTATTAGTGATGCTGAGTGTTTACTATCCATTTTGTCAGGCATCTCAGGATTTGTCAACCCTAAAGAACATAGCTGGTGAAACCGGCAAGAAGCTATCTTCATTTGCTTCAAGCTTTATGTCAGATTTTTAGGATCGTATTGTATGATCAACATGTTTCGAGATTTCTGGAGGTGACTAATAATGCAAGCTTGTGATAATAAGTAGTCAGTTTTGGGCTATGGTATTTCCATTCTTTGTTTTATTTGTTGTACTGGTTAGCTAGGAGATTCTTAAGGTGGCATCTAGAAATTTTCAAAATGTTGGTGTATTTATTCATTCTTTGACAGAAACAATTTCTGCACTTTCAACTTGCTGCTTCGGATAGTGTCAACGGTGCTGCAAGGCCTCGTTTTGATGTAGAATTTGTTACAGTATCGTGCAATATATGTTTTCACTGTTCAATTGCAGTTATAATTGCTGACTATGTGCAGTTATAATTGTTTTCTCACGGATAACAATTATGCATTTCCAGAATTGGTTAGCATTCCGTCTCATCTCTAAATAGTATCATGATAATTGCAGAAGATGTATTATTAGGAATGCGATCTCTATTCTATAGATATTGAGGATTCTTGTTTATGTTTCCTTTGAACTGTTGACACAGAGAGCTTATTAAGTTTCCAGTTAGTATTGGTGGAAAATTTCTTACTTTTCATGAGCTGATTTTGATACAAAAATTTTAATATGTTTCTCTAACGTCTATAGGCCCAGGCTCAATCGTTTGGCTCTTATTTATGCCCTAACACGATAATAAATATTTTTTAGTTGCGGTTAATAATTAAAATTGAATATTTTCACTACAATATTTGATTTTTCATTGTGAAACTTGTCTCTATAACAATGATTGTGTCAATGTTGGAAAGCACAGCACCAGAGTCTCCTAAGCTGATGTTTGTCTACATTTCACTGCATGTACACTATTATATTTTCTGCTGTAAGTAGCTGGTTAATGACATATCAGGCTTGTCAAATTCTGAGTAAAACAATAAAATGTACTGCTTTAAATCCTCTTTTATCCTTATTTACAAAGGAGCAAGATTTGATTTCTTGCCATCTCTCTTGCATTCTTCAGAGGTTCATTACGTTGGGATATTCCAGCGAACGAACTTCAATATTTCAAATAAGAAAGTACAGTGATGTGCATTCTATGTATAGTGAATTGAAGACTTAAACCATACCCCTCATATTATGCCTGTCTTGTGCAACATACTTCTCCGAAATCATATCATTTAATTGGCAGCAGCTTGAACAAATGGTAGAGGCCATTCTTTTTAAATCATCAGAGAAAAATATATAAATTAAAAGACTAAAATATTGGAATGAAGGTGGATCTCATTCAATTTGTTTGATCTCCCGTATTGCAGAAGTGCAGTTTATTTCAAGAACTTGTTATGTCACGACCCATGCTGTGTATGACATGCTTAAATTCTCCAAGTCTGACATAGTTTCAGAGTTTAAGCAATGGCTTTACTTAGCATGTTTATTTGCTAGTGAAGCCAAAAAATCAAACAAGGGAAAGGGCATTGCTTTAGGCCATGCCAATCGCCTTCAAGAAATTCTAATGGGATCAATGCATCTTTGACTTTATAGGTCACCTTGAATGTTGTCACAACCGACTAAAGAGTTGCTGGCTACTTGTCCATTTCTTTTCAGTGATGCCACATGCTTTATATAGATTCTGCTTGCCCATTTGCACTAGGGTAATTGGACTTAACTAAATGACAACCTTTTTCATGGAGTGGCTTTGCTTTTGGAGAATAAGGTCGGTCTTCGTAAGAAATGTGATGAGAGATTTTAGAAAAAATTGCAAGGAGTATTGAGCTCAAGTCATAATGATGTATTAGAGCTATGGACACTGAAATGCCATTCCTCAATTCTACATTCGTGGTTTGATAAATGGACATGAGAATAAACGGAAACCATTGTTAATTATTTATTGCTTATGGAGTAGCAGCGCTTCAGGTAAAATATCTCACATTGCAACTTCACATTGTTTCAACTTTTTAAATGGTCTATGCTATAGATCCAAAGCAACGCATGTCTCTACTGCATGCAACGTGCTAGTGATATCATTTATACATTTTTGGGAATCTTAACTTGTCTTTGCATATTTTATTGGACCCCTTTTCTTATAATTCTTACCATCTCATTAAAAATTCATGGAAACTTATAAATGCATTTCTATTTCAAATGTAATGTTTGTCAATCTTGTTCAAGATAGTGTGGTGCCCATCCTTTGTTGGTCCTAATCCCTTTTGCCGAAAGCCTTGTAGCATTGAAAATCATGAGCCATCCTTTCCATTAGCTGTCATCATGTCCCAAAATTAGCTTGTCTATGTCAATCCTTGGGTGGCAGCAAGGTACGAACTCCTAGTTTTTGCTTGAAACCTTCACCCCTTGTATGATGGGTTTCAAAGAAGTTATAATACAACTGGAAGGAGGCAACAACCTTCTTATTACAATGACTTCAATTCTTCAGCTACAATTGGAAAGAGGCTACAACCCCCTTGATTTACAACTACAACTTAAAGGAAGCTCCAACTCCCTAGTTCTCTGGCTACAACCGAAAAGAGGCTACCATCCTCTTTTCTTGCCCCGTCTTGCCACCCTGATATGAAGATAGAAATTGCTGAACCACGACTGCATTGATCCTGTGGACTTGCGAATCAACACCTGTACTACATTGCACAATCTGTAGCAGACTGCACAACCACTGCCACTACTAACCCCTACTCATCATTTGATCACTATTGTCCATTGTATCATACTGCTCATGAACCTGTCTAATCAACCCCTTTAATCAAGCTGTACCAATCAATTTGTTGCTCACATCAATCGACTTGGTCAATTTGAGTCTAACTAACTGCACACCAAACTCAAGCCAGCTGAGTCAAACCAACTGCTCATACAACTCGGCCAATATGAGTCAGACCAATTACACAAGGAAACCTATGCCAATCCTGCTCAATTGAACCAACCTGTACCAAGCTGCTTGTGTATCTGTGCCAAATTAATCATATATTTGTGTTAATCTAATCAAGTGCTCTGACAATCAACCGACTCTTTTTACTTGGCCTTACTTGGCCTAGTTCATCAAGTAAGAGACACATTTGAGCAAGCAAGAGTCTTCACATACGGTCAACCAAACTTTGTCCAATCACACTCAACTCAATGACACCACAACCAACTTCAATCATAGTCAATGAATACTTGATAGTTAAACATGATATACCTCAACCAATTAACCTCAACCAAGAAGATAAAAAGACTTAACCAACTATGTCAAACTCAATCAATCTCATAAACTCTTAGACAAAGGGATATTTCACTCCACTTAAATCAAGTCAACAAATCAAACAAATATCAAACAAATAGTCACTTACAATACTGTCAAAGGTTGTCATTAACAATCTAGCTCTACTTATGTCAAAAACACAATGATCAACATTTGCCAAACTAGTTTTAAAGAAAACACTTAGGTTGATCAAAGAAATCACTCACAAGATCTATTACTTACATGTCAACTTCTTATTCAATACTACACTATACAACAGTGAAGATAAACATCAAAATGTATGCCAACAATTTCAAAGATAAGGCATCAAGATCTATATCAAGATCACATCAAGATATATTCCAATATAACCATCACCTTAGACTTTATAACATATTCATGACTTCAAATACATATACCAATATAGAGGCCCACATACTAATATCAAAGATGCACTCTATCCATGAGAGACACGTGACATCATAAGAGAAACCCAGAAGCATGAATTGTCATGTCCCAAATTTTGCATTGGGTCACAATGGCCTAATCACATTTACCATATTCATGAGAGTTTGCCAAATTGATGCGAAGGGTCAAATAATTGCCAAGGAGGAAAATTACTAGTTTCCTAGGTTGGGGGTGGAAGCTTTGGGATTTGGAATAAGGGGGACGATGAATGATGTTGAAACATTAGAATGACATAAATATTTAATAAATGAGTTAAATAAATAAATATAAGAAAAAATTGAAGTGACAATGGAGCATGGAGACACATGGAGACTGTGGGGCCCACAAAAGCTAGAATTTTGTGCCACATGGCATCCTCCTTTTGCAATTTCGAATCTATGGGAAGTCTAAAGGTTCTTGGATGAGTTAGAAGGCTAATATACTTGGCCATATTCATCATAGGTCGAAGTTGGGAGGAAATGTAACTTATATGGGAAATAAAAATTCATTATGGAGCTAGTGAGACACTTGGACTAGATTCTCTATCTCTATGACAACAATGATGAAGATGCTATGACACCTATGACACATATAAGATTTGAAGGCTGACATCTGACATATCTGACATGTAAGGTCAAAATAGAGCATCCAAAAGAGCTCTCATGCGAATTGAGGAAGCTCAATGAGCTCTAAATCGAATTTGGAGAATGTGGAAAGGGATGAAAGGGAGGACACATGGCAAATCATGAACACACCAAAATTTGAATTGGTTTGAGTTTGTGGATGGATTGGGAACCTTAAAAGGCTAATGATGTTTATAAAATACATGAAGCAACCAAGAGAATAGCTTTTGTTCATTTGAGAAATTGTCATTTGTGAATTGTGAGAGCTAGTGGATGACTAGTTTTCTTGCCTTGGCCAATTTCGAGGGTGAAAGATTCCCATCCAAGTTGGTGTTTGGAGAGGCCACTTAGGGCTTTCATGGATCTTTAATGGAGTTTTATTTACATGTGTAAGCTACAAGGAAGCTCATGGTTCCTTCTATTGCAACACTTTCTCTCAACCATTTCTAGTTTTTATTGCATATTCTTGCTCATGGAGGGATTGTTTTTTGGGTGAGCTATTGATGTCTTTGGGGAAGATTCTAATGCCCATTATTTTATGTTCTGATGTATATTCTCTGTGTTTCACATTCATAAGACTCTCAGGTCGAAATACCCAAAAGAATTAATGTAAAAATGTTGAACAATGAGGAAATAATGTTATTTCCCCATTATCTTGTTGTGAACCATTGTAATGATGATGATTTCGAATTGGGAGAGCGTTTCATTGTCCATTTTTGATTGTAATCAATTCAAGATGATATGTTATTCATTTTCAGAAAGTCTCAAGTCGAAATTGCCAAGAGTTGTATGTCAAAATGACTTTTAATGAGCAAACAATAACCATTTCCACTTTATTTTGATATATGCCATGGTAATGTTTATTATTTCGAATGGAGGAATGTATATATGATAAATGTATGATGAATGGACTGTCATTAATTTGTATTTAAAGTCTCATGTTTAATACTTAAGCATTGGAAGCCATTTTACTCATTTTTATTGCATTGAGAGAAAATTTGGTGCATTTTCCCCAAGGGTCAAAATTGTGATTTGGGAGTTGTTTTGGAAAGAGTCATAACAATCTGTATAAACTGAACCATGATGCATATGAGACTTTAAAAATGTCCCTTACATATCGCTTGCCTCTGTTCAGAAATTCTAGTGACTTTGGGACCATTTGAGAAGCCATTTCCGAGAATTACCCAGAGGGAATTGGAGCCCTAATTTGCTAGTAAAGACTCTTACTTTGAACAAAACATTAAACAAACTTGCAGAAATAATTGAGGAGTCATAAATCATCCCTGAACATCATATTTAAGTTCTATTATCATTCATGTACCTTATAAGAAAATTTGGGAGCATTTGGGTCAATTTGGAGGTCTAGACATCAAAACTAGTTAAGGTCGAAATTGAGGGAAAAAGTGGAAAAATTGGTCATTTAATAAAATTTCAAAAAGGGATGTTACAGTGGTATCAGAGCATGATCTTGACACATGATGTGGTATTATATTTATGAGGACAAGAATTCAGGGACCACCATTAGATATTGAAACCCAAAAGTGTTTTTGTTGAAGATGAAACTATGACTAGGGATGAAAAGGGAACCTCATATGATGGTGAGGAGCATATAAAATTCATGGAACCTATCTTTGAAGACATGACCAAGAATATTATGAAAGGATTTGAATTGTTGGCTATCCAAGGTTGGATAAAATATATTGATTTTAAAAAAACCAAGGGAAAAAATGTATCAGCTTGCTTAAAGGAGCAAAATGAGGAGACCCATGAACCACCTAGTTATGAAATAGGTGAAGTAGAAGTAGAACATGAAGAGGATCGAAATTCACTCCCAAGTGACTCTAAAAAAGATGAAGAGACATCACATGAGTATGAAGAAGTTTCTATTTAAAATACTGAAGATCATTTCGAGACACATTCTACCTTGGAAATGAAACAAAGAGCATCTACTGATGGATGCTTGAACTATGAAGGAGTACCTGCTGATGGGTGATCACAACTCTATGTTGGTGACATAGAGATCAGATTTCAAAATTTTGGTGCAAGCCAAATTTCTAGTAAACATGAAAATGAATACCTTGTAGCAGTTGAAGAAGAAACAAGATCAACTTCCCCATCATCACTTGAGCTTCATGAAGTTGGTCCAAGCAAGAAGGAAGAAGATGAGGAGGTTCATTTGCAAGAGCCTCATTTTCTTGAAGGGTCCTTAAAGATGAATGAAAATAAGATCAAATATTCCCTTATAATACTCCATGACACTCTAGCATTAGTGTCAAATTATTGTTGGAGGGTTACTTCATTGGAGGAAACATCCTTCCTTGAAGACATGGAGAAGATTCAAAGAGCAATGTGCCAAATCAAAGGTAATTTCATGTCTTTTCTTTTTTATAGAAACCATTTGTTTGAACTTAATGAATTGTTACATGATGCTTACTTGAAGAATAATGAGGATAATCATAAGCTCACAATTCAAAATGAACAACTTCTTGAAAAGTTGCAAGATACTTGTTTTTCCTCCTATGTTTCAGATTGTCAAATGGTATATTGTTTGGAGGATTTTCATGACACGGTGGATCATGAGAAATGTGGAAGTTTTTAATGTTCTTTATGTGTTTAAAGATGAACTTGAATAGATCCAAACACTTGATGTGGTGGAAGAGGAACTTGAATTGTCTCTTGATGAAGGTTATGCAATTTTTAAAAAAGAGCATGATTCCTCTACATTGGGACCAATCTATGACGAAGGTTTCACACTTTTGAAGGAGCTGCATGATACTACCAATATGGATCCTGCCCATGATGAAATTCTGCACTTTTTGATCATTTGGGTGAGTTAGTTCATTCTCCTACATCCTACAATTCCATGTTTTGCAGCATTAGTCTCAATGAAGTATGGGTGAAAGGGTTTTTTTTGATGGTGCAACATGAGAAGTATGGAACTCCTAGAACTACTTTGTATGATGACATGGTTGGAGCACATTCTTATTCACATTTACATCAACATCCTTCGTTACTTTATGATGATGCACATCTACATGGATGCACCTATGATATGCATTTGAGTCACTTGAAGACTCACGGTTTCTCTTGCTCAACATTTGGTTCATTTGATGTTAGAGGAACTTCATCCAACATTGGGGTGAATAGATTTAAGATTGGAAAACATTTTTGTTTCCATTCACATACTCTGTTATATCTTTATGATTCTCTCATTCATGGATGTATGGGTGAGACTTCTTTGAGTCATTTGAAGTCTTTTTTTTTTTGCGCATTAATTGGTTCAGATTTTGGTGGAGGTTCTTCAATCACTCCTTGGATGAAAGAACACATGGAAGATTATATTGATGCACATTATATATTTTTGGAGCAGCATTACGGGACATGGAATCTTCACCTATGTCATTGGAGGAGATTTTATTGGTCACTTGAAGCTTGTATGCATTTGACAAATGGTGGTCTACTTACTTGGAGGTATAAGCACTTTCAAGATTTTTTGATGAGGCACCACCTTGATGTACATTTTTATTATGTTATTATGTACTTTGATGATATATATTATGTACTCATGATGTTTGGAAGAATTCATACAAGAAAATGGGATCCCGGAATTCCCTTTCCTAATGGTATGGGTTGGAGAGCACTCTTAATTATTGGAGTGCAATACAGCAATGGGACCCTGGGATATTTTTTTAGTCCTATTGATTTCAATTTTTTTTGGGAAACAAGCCGTATGGGCGATGGATCCCTCACTTAATAAAGTGAATTTAATCAGATTATTTCAACAACAAGCATGGTGGTTCCTCTGTCAAATCTTAATGGAATCTCAAAGACTCAAAGTTGGGAAACTCAGTGGCAACTTCAAAGAATCATATAGAAAGCAGGTTCTTCAACACCCATTTTTGAAATTGCTTGAGGACAAGAAATATTGAGAAGGGAGGATTTGTCATGTCCCAAATTGTGCATTGGGTCACAATGGCCTAATCACATTTACCATATTCATGAGAATTTTCCAAATTGATGCTAAGGGTCAAATAATTGCCAATGAGGAAAATTACTAATTTCCTAGGTTGAGGGTGGAAGCTTTGGGATTTGGAATAAGGGGGACAATGAATGATGTTTAAACATTAGAATGAAATAAATATTTAATAAAGGAGATAATAAATAAATACAAGAAAAAAATGAAGTGGCAATGGAGCATGGAGACACATGGAAACTATGGGGCCCACACAAGCTAGAATTTATGTGCCACATGGCATCCTCCTTTTGCAATTTTGAATCCATGGGAAGTCTAAAGGTTCTTGGATGAGTTAGAAGGATAATACACTTGGACATATTAATCATAGGTTCAATTTTGGAGGAAATGTAACTTACATGGAAAATGAAAAGTCATTATGGAGCTAGTGAGACACTTGGACTAGATTCCCTAGCTCTATGACAACAATGATGAAGATGCTATGACACCTATGACACAAATCAGATCTGAAGGATGACATCTGACATATCTGACATGTAAGATCGAAATAGAGCATCCAATAGAACTCTCATGTGAGTTGAGGAAGCTCAATGGGCTCCAAATCGAATTTGGGGAAGGTGGAGGGCTAGGAAAGGGGGGACACATGGCAAATCATGAGCACACACCAAAATTCGAAATGGATTGAGTTGTGGATGGATTGAGAACCTTATAAGGATAATGATGTTTATAAAATACATTAAGCAACCAAGAGAATAGCTTTGGTTCATTTGAGAAATTGTCATTTGTGAATTGTGAGAGCTAGTGGATGACTAGTTTTCTTGCCTTGGCCAATTTCGAGGGTGAAAGATTCCCATCCAAGTTGGTGTTTGGAGAGGCCACTCAGGTATTTCATGGATCTTTAGTGGAGTTTTATTTGCAGGTGTAAGCTACAGGGAAGCTCATGGTTCCTTCTATTGTATCACTTTCTCTCAACCATTTCTTATTTTTATTGTATATTCTTGCTCATGGAGGGATTACGCTTTGGGTGAGATATTGATATTTTTGGGAAATATTATAATGCCCATTATGTTATGTTATGATGCATATTCTCTGTATTTCACATTCATAAGACTCTCAGGTCGAAATACCCAAAATAATTCATGTAAAAATGTTGAACAATGAAGAAATAGCGTCATTTCACCACTATCTTGTTGTGAACCATTGTAATGATGATGATTTTGAATTGGGAGAGCCTTTAATTGTACATTTATGATTGTAATTAGTTCAATATAATATGTTATTCATTCTCAGAAAGTATCACGTTGAAATTCCCAAGAGTTGTATGTCAAAATGACTTTTAATGAACAAACAATAACCAGTTCCACTCTATTTTGATATATGCCATGGTAATGCTTATTATTTCGTATGGAGGAATATATATATGATAAATGTATGACAAATGGACTGTCATTAATGTGTATTTCAATTCTCATTTTCAGTACTTAAACATTGTAATTCATTTTACTCATTTTTATTGCATTGGGAGAAGATTTGGTGCATTTTCTCAAGGGTCGAAATTGTGATTTGGGAGCTATTTTGGAAAGAGTCATAATATCCCGTATAAGCTGAAACATGATGCATATGAGACTTTAAAAATGTATCTTACACATATTCTGCCTCTTTTAGAAATCCGAGTGACTTTGGGACAATTTAAGAAGCCATTTTCGGCAATTACCCAAGAGAATTAGAGCCCCAATTTGCTAGTAAAGACTCCTACTTTGAACAAAACATTAAATAAGTTTTAGGAAGTAATTGGGGGGTCATAAATAATCCCTAAGCATCATATTTAATTTCTATTATCATTCATGTACCTTATAAAAAAATTTGGGAGCATTTGGGTCAATTTGGAGGTCTAGACGTCAAAATTAGTTAAGGTCGAAATTGGGGGGGAAAATGGAAAAATTGGTCATTTAATAAAATTTCAAAAAGGGACATTACATGAACCATATATTTTTTAAGATAAAAATATGAAGAAACAATAGATAAACCAAAAGAAACTCTATATCATGTCATCTCATAGCCCTTTCAACAAGCTTTCCAATGAGCTAAACATTTTGTATGAGAAAGTTATGCCAATTTTAGTGAAACTCTTCAATTCTCAAAGATGCCCAAAAATTTATCCTCCACAAAGTTTCACACTTTTCTCCAAGAGTTGCGAAATACCAAATAGGGACTTGGTTGATGAACAAATGAAATGTTTGATATTCTATTTATATAGGTCGTGGAGGAAAGTTAGTACCTAAACTGAGTCGACATGTAATTCAAAATTATAAATAATTAAATTATATTTTGTTTGGCCAGCTGACCCAAAGAGGTGGGGTACACCAACTTAAAAAATTAATATCTCTTCAACCATAATGAGTTTGAAGATGCTCCACATATCAACGAAAATGGCTTGACGAGAACTATATCTCTATGATGGGTTTATTTGCAAATTCTTGGTATAATACCCTTAAATTATTCAATTTGTTTAGGACTTCAAAGATTCCACACATAAAGGTGCCAAAGATCATGCTATCTTATGCATAAGTTCCAAGGTCAAAGCATTCAATGGAAATCATCAAAGACATGAGAGATTCGATAGTCTTCACATCAACAAGGAGGAAGGCTCCACCATATACTCATCATATCAAGGGTATCAAGGACCCCAACACCACCAATCAAGTAAGAACAAAGACTTGTTCAAGAATATAATCATCATATTCAAGGCTTCCATATCATTTAAAACATATCCACTGGTTCCACTGTATATCTTCATCACCATAAGAGTACCAACACCCCTAAAGACGGGCACAAATATCTCACCACTAGTTTGCAACACCTTATGGGTTTCATATGCATGATCATAAGGCCACAACATGCAAATGACCATATAGCATCCAAGGGCCATAAAACCACCATGTGTGGGTTCAAGACACAAAATTTCAATGAAACCAAGGACCCTATAAGAATAAGTTCCTACATACCACCATGAGTGTCGGTTCCAAGATCCAAGTCTCCACATGCAAGGGGATCAAGATCTAAGCTCGTGGACTCAAGGACCCCACAAGAACTCAACAACCTTAAGACTATCCAATGCAAGCAATGGGCTCCACCATTAACACATCAAGAGATTTACACATATGAGCCACATCATCCATCCAACAACCAATCAAGAGACCAAAACAAGTACAAGAATAACAAGCAACACAAAGACCGGTAACCAAAGATCAACCGGAAGCAAAACTCGAGAATGGACTCAAATGGGACCAAGATACAACTTAGGGGTACTTGACAAAGTCAATGGGTAATCAAAATTTTTTCCATTGTTCCAAGGCCCCCAAGGGCTTCAAGATTGGGCTTGGATAAGATCAAAAGGGCTCCTCTGACATAGACAACCATAAATTAAACACTAACCCTCAGGGTCTCCACAAGGGGCACCAAAACTCAACAGTTGGAATCAATGACCAAGCACCATTGGCATGATTGACAACTTAATCAACATTATATGTTATGTTAAAAGTGGGTTTTATTTAAAAAAGTGCAATGGAGCTTTACAAAAGATAAAGAGGTATTGTTTCCAGTTGTTTCCAAGGTGCTACTACAATTATGAGAGAGTATTGAATGATCACTAACTCAGTTGATTCTTTCACTATTTTATTATTATTGTTATTATTATAATTTTGAATTTGACATTGACTTTGGTATGGCGTATTTGGCGTAGAAAGTTGAATTTGAAACTGATTTGGGCAATTAGTACACCAAAATTGGGTTGTCAAAGTAAACTACAACTAAAAAAGAGAACTAAGCTTCATTTAATTAGTGCCAAATTTTGCCATGAATTTAGCAGTGAGTTAAGAAGTCTTTATTATAATAGAATATAACAAATGTGAAAGAGAAACATTCTCATTGGTGGAGGAATAAGAAGTTTCAACATAAAATTTTGGGCTCATGTTTCGTTCCAAATGGTCTATAACATAAATATTTTTAATATTCACACCATATTATAAGTTTAAAACAACTAAGGATGGAAGAATAGAGGCAATAGGCCATAAAGGATTGAAGATTTCCTTATCATACCACTATTTTTGTAACAAGCAACATTCTTCCTATTTTACTTACTTCTTTAATTCCCATTCTCCTTGTAAACAATATTTGAGAAATGGAAGGTGAAAGGGAGGCATCCATACCCGATGCTAAGATTGTATAGTCCCCTTTGGTGCTATGGCTGTATAGTCCCCAACACTAGAGATGCAATTTTATAAATGGACTGCTGGGCTTATGTTATAGATTAGAGTAAGGATGTTTCCATTGATGTTATAATACTCTTCATTATATTATTAGTCATTAGTGTTTTTCTCTTCATTTTCTATCTCAAATGGCATTGAATAAACCAATACACCTATGCTTGCCTTTCCCATTTCGTTTTATGTCTAATGAATGTGATAGGAAAGTAGTTTCAACCTCCTCAACATATATTCGTTCATTTTCTTCCTGTTTTTTGCTAAGAAAAACTAGATCATCGCGCACATGTTTTAGAAGGTCAATCCTATGGTTTAAACCTATTAAATCCTCTTGTTGTTTGGTTTCTTAGTCACCTAAAAACCATAACTTAGAATATTTTTATTTTTCTTTAAATAAATTGTAGAGGCAACACCATGCACCACCCTACCCTTGCAATAAATCAAATAAAAGCTTCATATATAAAAGTTGTCCTCATGTGATAAGTGAGATTGATAACTTTTGGACAATTGAGGGTACCTCACTTTTGGATTGACGACTAGCCCTCCACATTATGCCCTGACATTGAGATTGCTATGAGAGAGGGGAACAACCTATGAGGAAATAAAGTAGGGAACCAAACCTAGAAATATAACAATGATACAATATACCATTGGTTGTGGTTTAAAGTGAATATTACATCCCTATTTTTCAACATCCCTCTTTAATTTGAGAAAATGGTTAGAGAGAGAAGACATTACACATATCCCTTCTTAACGTTGAACATGGGCCACATAGAGAAGAATTATCATCCTTCTTGAATGCCTTATTTGTCCCTCTAGTGTAGAGTGATGCTTTGCAACATTGACCATGCAACAATGTAGTGGTGGACGAAGCAGCAATTCAATGGGCATATCATTGGCCTTGGTGAGAGGGGCTAGTGGTAGAGGAGGCTTCCAATTATGCTCAATTCCTCTTTTGGTTCAAGAAAATTTCTAGCATCTAAAAGTGCAGATATGGGCTACTTTGGAATATGCCTTAACC
Source organism: Pseudotsuga menziesii (assembly GCA_001517045.1). Taxonomy (NCBI): domain Eukaryota; kingdom Viridiplantae; phylum Streptophyta; class Pinopsida; order Pinales; family Pinaceae; genus Pseudotsuga; species Pseudotsuga menziesii. The sequence continues at coordinate 219,978 of LPNX010137477.1, forward strand.
TTGCCAAACGAAGAGAAACTAGATCAAATGGATGTATTAAGTAATTTTATTCCTCATCATTGAACTACACAAGTAATAAAGTGATAGAAGGAGCATTCAATATCTAATACCATTTCTTTGCAATATTGGAGCCAATTGAATCATGAATAAGATCCTCATTATCATCATCTCTTTTTCTAGTCATTATAGGAATACTGTTTGATGAAACAATTGTAAGGTTTACAGGACCAATGTGAAGGAGAAAAATCTATTGAAACATGTTGGGAATCTTCTGTAAGATAATCCTATGCAAGTAGGTGTGGGAAATATCCTAGAGGACCATGAGAAGAAACTTAATCAAAGATACATCTCTATGTTCAATCACCTTGTGAGTGGAAGAATCACATTGACAATATATGCCTTGGAAATTTTGTTGTATCCCCCTAGGGAGTGTCAATGATTTGTAGGTTCCAATTTATTTTTCTCTTCATTAGGAATATGGGTCCATTCACTAAATTATGAAATGTGAAACGAGAAAATTGTTTCCATAACATATCTCATATAGTCATACGTTGCAAAAAACAAATAGGTGTTTGATGATGATGTGGTTACAAAGAGAATTACTTCCCCCCATAATTTAAACTCCATTTGCTAAGAGTGAAGCACACATCAACCCATCTTCATAATTATTCCGTTCTTCTGTTCAATGACTCCATTCTATTATGGAGTGTAGGGAACATGGAGCAACCAAGAAATTCAATGAGACATGCATTTTTTTTCAAAATTATTGTCACTAGATTCTTCTCCACTATCACTAATACACTTCATATTTTTCTTGCTTTCATTTTTTACTAAAGATAAATTCTTTAAATTTCCCACAATCTAGATTGAATGGTATATATTGAAGGAAACATGAAAAACCATAAATGAAGGTGACATAATACTTTACGCACTGAGGCATCCATCACAATACATTGAGGCAGCTACTTAAGAACCATCATTCACGTCCTCTACAACCCATTGATTTGGCATTCCTTTGTTTTGTTCGTGTGATGTAATAAAAATAAGATTTGGTCAAACTCTTGGAACATGAAGGAAATATCCAAACTTGGTGGAGTCGATAATGACATCATTACATCTCGAAGAAGATAAATTTGAGTTATCATCAATGACCACTTTCTCTCCAATGTGACCCCTTCGATAATTACAGAGGGGGTGTTGAATTTGTTGATGCCTAATCATATGTTCGGTAGCTCGAAAATCAACAATCCATTCTTGTGATGAAGAGGATGACCAATATGCATGGTGCACAACCAAATGTTGATTGTGAGAAGATTCACATTGGGTATCATATTCAAGAATCCCCTTATTGTAACTTGCTTGTTTTGGAAAATATTCAAACTTATGAAAGCAATATATGCAAGATTTGAAGGCATGCCCATTCTTATGATAGTGGCAACAAGTAGGTTTATTCTTACTAGAGGATTTTGGGTTTTCCTTGTTAATGTATTTGAACTGATATGTATAAGGTGTAGATACAAATTTTGAAAGAGCTTAATCTTGGAGCAAAAATTATATGCAAAAATTCTTCCATGATTCTCAATGTGACATAGTGTCGCAAACGATTAACAAAAACCTCCTCACGAGTCTTATAACTATTCATAGATAGAATAATACTATAAAATACGATGGAAAAGAATTCAAACACTAGAGATATTATTCAAAATAATACTTATAATATTTGAATTTGACTATGCCTTTCTTCTTGATGTAATGATAGCAATGTTTATGTTCTTCAACCTTGTAAAATACTCTTTAGCTATCAATAACCCCTTTTTAGATAAAAAGATCAGCATCGAGTCCAGTTACTTGAGTGGTATTCATTGTTCCAAATAGTGTCTTGAAGGTATCCTAGGTTTCTTCACTCTTTGGTTGTACTTGATGTGATGAATCATAACTAGCTTGACATATAAAGTGATTACATGAGAGATTGGATCTTTTTCATACATTTGAGGCCATCACTATCATTGATGTTATAGGGAGAGGGGTTTCTTTAGGTACATCCACAAACCTTTGATCTAAATAAACAAAATCATTTGGTATATCCAATTATTATAATTAGCCTCATTTAATTGACCAAATATCCACCTTGAGTAAGTTCAAAGTTAATGCAAAGAAGAAGCCTATATATGAAGAAAAAAAATGAAGTCTTCAAAATTTCATAGGCTTGATACATCCAAGAGGGAAAATAAAACATAGCTCCTTTCAAGAAAAAATCTATAATGCGTTACCTCTTGTTTTAGAGGAAAGGAAGGAAGGGAACCCGAGGAAAAGAGGAATTGGCCTCGAAGAAGTGTTTAAACCTAGAAAATTAGGCACTGAACTTGAAGTGGGGATTCAACCCTAGTAAAGGAGGTGTTGGGATTGAAGAAGGATTTGAAATACAGAAAATCCTATAAAAAGAGGTATTGATCTTGAAGTGAGTTTAAACCCTAAAAGAAGAGATGATCCAAAAAAACTTAAGTCTCTAGTCTTAATGAAGCCTTAAGCGATGCCACTAGCCAAATGTATAGATCAACAACATACTTGAGTAAGTGAGATTTACACCCTCTACTACCATGTTGAGGTTAACTAGAAATAGTGAGAGAATAAAAAAAACCAACACAGACACAAAAATATACAGTAAAGAGAAAAATAAACTAGTGCTAGGGAAACACTTGAAGAGATGTCATGCAAGAGGTGCAAAACCCTGTAAAGTGAAAACAAGCCAAGAACTTGTGCGCTAGAGAGGGGAAGTTATCCAAGCACAAGATAAGAACACCACTTAATTATGTTCTTATGAAAATCACTTTAAGGATGAATAGCCTTGTGGATGAAAAATACAAATGAAAGTGGGTGTATAAATAACCGACTCAAGGGTAGGGTGATTTCCCCAATAGGGATTTGACCCTATGTGTATAAGGATAAATGTGAACAAAACTACAAATATAATAATGATACAATATAAGGATGAACTTGACTCAATACCCAAGTGGTACACTCAAATAAATGACATTGGAATTCCAAAGTATATCAATCTTGACTTTGATGGTTACAACTTTGCAAGGGTGAACATGCCATTTGTTTTATCACATGGGATCCATGTTATGCCATGTGTCAATATGATGTTTTAAAATACCTTGGTGGAGTTGCAACATGTCATACTGTTTCCATGACCTGGTTGATATTATCCTTTTTTTTTTTACTAAAACGGTTATAGGCCTTTTATATTATCTTCTGGCTAAACAGCTGCCAGTAGCATTACACACAGTGATTCTGATCCAGCATTAAACATAGTGATTCTGATCCAGAATATGCATAATGTCCAGTGATACGGGCATAGTTATACTAACAGATCCCTTAACAAAACTTCTAGACTTTGCTAAACAGACATAGAAATTCAAAATAACGCATACATAGTAAAGAAAACTAGTGTTGCAGGGGTAAAACCAAGCAGAGAGGAGGGAGTTCTGCTGAGTTTGGCTATGAGCCTGCCTCAGCATTCTGTCTTTGGAGTCTTCCCATGCTCCTTGAGCAGTGCATCTACCTTCTTCTCTAACTCTGCCATCTGGTTCCCAATTCCACTTGAGACGTTATCAAGGTCCTTCATACTCGTCATATTGTCCTCGAATATTTCCTCCCGAAGTTCTTTGAGTTCCTGGTTCATGCACTCCCAGCGACTTGTTCCAATTTTTTGCATTCTGATCTGCTTGGTCTCCAGCTTGTTTACTGCGGTCTTCACTTCGTCCAAATCGGTCTGAATTTGAATGAGTCTTACCTCGAAATTAGAGGACGAGCTTGCAGCCATTGCTTGGCTCGACCTGCGATCCTCCTAGACACCTGCACGAGTTCTGAGAGCAGCCCAATGATATCTTCATCGTTTGAGAGTGCAGATTGCAGTTAACAATGGGCGGGAGCTTCCTGATATAGGCCCGATCCTTCCTTTCCCTCAGATCCTTGATTCGAATCAACGATTTTCTCAGATTTACCTTGCTGGGTACGAGACTCTCTGGAGGGCGTCGATTGGAGGCTGTTACCATTGATCACAGAGCCGGTACTGGAAGTGCATGAACCACGTGAAAGGCTCCGACCAAGTTTTGTCTTGCACCTGTACTTCCATCTCCTCGACTGCCTCATTCTGCACGCCTGCGCTATGGAATCTTCTCTGTCTAAAATTAGACTGCTCTCTTTCCTGTCATGAGCATTTCTATTATTCAGCTCTCCATGGTCACTAAGGAATAGGCTCGTGTTTTTTGATTCCATTGACAAGGATAACTCCCTTGCTCAAGGAGGCGCCTATATTGGCTTCATGGTCCACTATGTGGTTGAGATTCCAAAGGACATGGTAGCATTTAACTTCTTCAAATTTTGTCATCTGGGCTATGACTTTCCGGAGAGCATGAATGATGATTTTGGAATCGCCAATGATAGCCAACTTCTTAATGGATAATCTTCTGGCTTGATCCATACCTTGCCAAATGGCGAGAATTTCAGCTATGTTATTAGTGTTTTGACCCAACCCCCAGAAGAAGTTGAGGACAATTTTACCTGAGTAGTCTAGCAAGACTCCTCCGATTCCCGCTGGTCTGGGATTCCCTTTCGAGGCCCCATCCACATGCAGAATATGCTCCTTCAGAGAAGATATTCATTTTATGAACTCTTACTCCTCTAACCTGATTTCCCACGGAGAGTAATGCTTAGTAGTGTTCTTGATTCTGGATAGAAGGGAGGGGTCTAGACCATGAAACCAGCTGTACTCATCTTTGTCAGGGGTAGCTTCATTGGTGATTTTAGAGTTTGCAGCTACCAGCTCTCCTAGCAGTGACTTTACCTGGTTGATATTATCCTTACCGCTCATTCTAAGAAACAATTGCAACACTTGGAGCAAATTCACAAAGTGTTTCTTTGATGTTGTCGATACACCATTTGCTTAAACTTGATTAAGTGTGTTTTTGTGTACCCAATAATTGATTGCTAGGTTTTGTTTTTTCTAAACAAGGGATCACTAAATATAATTTCAAGGTTCAATCTATCCTTGAACTACCTCACCTAAGACTGTACAAATTGCAAATCATTCCAAGCAAGGAAAACTTCTTGCGATACTTTATACTAGACTATGCTATGTGCATTAATGGATTTTTGAGATTGTTACATTATAATATCCCCTTTGTTTGGTATGAGAAGAATCAAATCTCCTCCGAGGACTCGAGACATTTTCTTAGTTTGACACCATTGGTTAGTCCTTTGGATTTTGAGACTGATTACATTCTTTATATTTTGGCATCTCTTTTTGTCATAGTTCAAGTATCAATACAAGAATATGTAGAGCACATGGAACATATAATTTAATACATGAGTAGGAATTTGTCTAGACCTTCATTATCTTATAACCATAAGGAGAATCTTACTCATAAGACTAAGGTCATTGCAAAATCGAATCCCATGATGTATCTCTTGAGAAGGTGTGTCATCAATGGAAGAGTCACTTGTTGGATTGCCATCCTCCAAGAATATAATATTGAATTTACCATTCCCAAGTCTAAGAAAGAATTGGAATTGATTGAATTTATTTCAGACCTTCCCACTAGTGAAATTGATCCTCATATTTGTTAGGAAAATATAAGAAAAAAAGGCAAGCAACAATAACAATAGCACATAATATTTACATGGAAACCTTGTTGTGCATAGGTAAAAACATGGGGCAATAAAAATTCAGTAAACAAATTAGAATGCTCTCTTGTGATATGATTCTAGGGTTCAATTCCATTTTATGCAATACATATGAGGGTTCAAAAAGGAACCAAAACACATAACAAAGGGTTTAGAAATTTTCACCTTGAGGTCTCAACCTCCACAACCTCGGATAGGGGGGACATAGCTACCTCACCTGCAACATCCTCGGTGTCCCTAATGCATACAAATCATGCTATAATATAGTCATGCACCAATATTATATAAGAAAATTCCAGAGATTTGGATATTGACTTTACCTACTAACACTATCAATGACGACCTATCTGTAACACCCCAGTTTTGACCCCAAGGGGGAGGGGAATACATGCCCCAGTTTCGACCCCATGGTATTGAATTGCACATGATGTAAATATTTTTATTTGATCATGGTGTGGAGCTCAAGGCAAAGGCCCCACCATCGATTTAGCATTGTATGTTTTGGAAATTACAATCGATGCTGATGGTATTTGTGCTAGCCATGCACAATATAATTTTGGACATCATGTAAATATGCAATTAATAAAAATACCCACAACTAGCTATGTCAATGCAACATTAAAGAGACGGGGGCATGATTTCACAAGGATTAGGGGGTGTTATAGCAGATTTCACCACTCTAGGTGAATCACACTTTGTATGCCCTTCCCCTGTCCCGCTGCAGACTCCTTAGACCCTATGGACCACTTTTTGTCCTTTGATGTTTCCTTGATCATCCCTAAATACACATGAAAAATTCTATACGCGACTTTTAGCCTTATAAAAGCGTACATACACGGGTTTGACCACTAAAACCGCGTACATCGGGATGTGTAAATAATCCAAATCCTTTTGGAGTTTTCGTTGACATGGATCCGACTCATTTGACTCCTGGCCTTCCATATGCCTTGAGATCACTCGGATTCGACCTTTCAGTACCCCTTTGAAAAGCTATATAAGGAACCCCTTGGTACATTGAAGGCATAAGAGAGAATTGAGAGCAACGAAACTATAGTCCATTGTTGCCGGAACTTATGCTTGAGTCTGCATCCCTTTGTCCCTTGGAGCACTTTTGTGTTCTTCCCAAGCTTGCCCTTTGTTTGTGAGCTTGCTATCAAGAGATGGAGCATTGAAGTGGTGGAGGCCCAAGTGGGGGATTCAGTTTCTCCGGTTCGCAGACGTGTCGTCAGAGGTTGTATCTTGTAATCTCTGATTTATATTAATAGAAATATCTTTTCCTGTCCAATGATGTGTATTTGAATGAATATTTTATCCATGGGATTATGTCAAATGCTTTTACATTATTGATTATATATGCTAGAATAGATCTAACACCATGATATATAGAATGCTTGTATTGTTTACTTGTTGTTGAGGAAGTAATATAGCAATTCAAGATGAAGATTGGAAAGCTCAATGGGGATCTACTTCAACCGTCCGGAATAAGGTACGAGGTTTGATCCTTTAGTGTTAGACATTTTATTTCTATTGCATATTGGGAAAGATTGATTTCTGGAGTCAAGCTGTCTGTTGTGGTACCCCAAGCCATAGGAATTTCTCTCCGTAACAGAATTGGTGACTCCGTTGGGGAGTTCCTAGTAGTTGTCCTCTGGGGGTTGTTTTCTCGGCATTCAATGTATTTGAATTGCTCTTTCTCTCTTGTTTCTATGTCGGGTCTGGGAGCATGTATGCCGGGTAGAGTCTGATTGGTGTGAAGTTTGTCTCAGCCTATCTGTTTACCTTGATTTTATGCACCTTTTCTTCCTGTACGCGGGTTTTTGATTTACAGTCGCATATACACGCGGTTTCCTCTGCGATTTCCGTGTATACACGCGGGTTTATTGTGAACAGTCGCGCATACCTTTGGTTTTGGATTTTTGTGGAAGATAATTGGTTGCTGGGTGAATTCTGTTAGTTGCTGAGTCTCCTTTGACACTGCCTGAGTTTGTTTTGACCTCTGTTTCTGACCAGAAACGTTTTTTTTTAGCCTAATTTTTTTTTTTAGGAAAGTTCTTGTCATGGCATTTTCGATTTTTTGTTTGAGATTAGTGCATTAGAGTTCTTTTACCTTAGTGCTTTGCTGGAATGCTATTTGAGTGTGCTTGCAGAGTCTAGGGGTCGTAGAATCATCCTTTTGCTTTTTTTATCTCTTTTATTTTCAAAAAATCCAAAAACATTTGCTTATCATCATGCATTGAATTTTGCACTTTGCATTGTACTTGCACTAGATAGATTTGCTTTGGAGTACTAGTTAGGACTTCATATAGGAAAATTTGCATTCATCATTTGAAGAAGAA
>LPNX010137477.1:228307-265865 GCA_001517045.1 Pseudotsuga menziesii
GGTTATTGATTAGGATGACCCCTAGTCATAATTGAGTAGCACCGGAGATATTTCCAGGATTGTATTCATATCTGGGGGCTCTTTCGGGAGTTTCGGGCTTTGCTACCCTGCCCATACAGTCAATCCCGCCTGCGACTGTCCGCCTGAGCATTGAGTATATTGAGGTGACCTTAGTGGCCTTACCTAGGATATCAAGGGGGTACTTGTAGAGGTTATTCTGCATGTGTCCCGGCCAAGTTGGGGTCAGACAACACAGTCGCTTTATGCGTTGAAGCTGAGGGCCACAATAATTGGTTACGTACCTTCGCTTGTTGTGTATGGGAGTCTCAAGCCTCTCCTAGGCGAGACATACCTGCTTCATTTGAGAGCTCACTTATCCAGCCCTTGTTTGCTTGCGTTTGGCTTTAGATTTTATTAGTGATTGCTTTGTGCATGATAGTTGGCCTAGGGTTTACGTAAATAGAGAGTCTTTGCTATTTTTTGAGTCATTGTGGATTCGAGTGCGGTTTCGCGCCGTTCTCATCGTTTAGCAAGACTTCTGCCTTCTACTTCTCCTCCTCCTTTGGGAGAGAGACCTAGACAATCCAGGCAGACTATGTCACACATTGATTCACACACCATGGGGGATTCTTCAAAAGGTATTCTTGAACCACCTCCTCCCATTCGTGTAGATGATGGGGAATTTACACCGACTTACAATCCTTCACCCAACTTAGCCGAGTTAGGTCTTGTGATTTCTGAGATAGGAGCCATACATGATAGACCTACTCACTCTAGGGCTGATTCCCCATTGACGCGTTACCGGTATGGCATGTCGGAGGACAACGAGACTCATTTCGAACCCGCCACTACTAGCTACGGTAGTTATAGTACGTCTGGTTTCCCTATACACGATTTGACATTTCATGTCGAATCCGATTTTGAGCCTAGCACTATGCCTGGGGGCACTCTCATTCCTTACCATGCGGAGAGGTTTGGGAGCACTAGTCACATTGCACCTTCCGTCCCAGCGGTGGAAGCTACATCATATCTCCCTCCTTGGTTTAGGGTTAGCGATTCGATTAGGATACCAGATTCGAGACGAGTGACGATAGGCGGTAATACATATCTTATTACTCAGATTCCTTCGTCCTCAACCCTTAGTTCTTCAAATGTACATCCTCCAACTTATTCACATGGTCCTTCAAGCTGATATATGGCTACGGTTCAGGTCCGTACTACGGTTACTAGACTAGTTGTGTCTCAAGTCCACATACCGCCCGCTACATCGGGAGGGTTTGTTCATGCTTCTAGAGGTCATCTTGATACTTCCGGGGCTTATATCCCTACTTCTGGAGCGTATCTTCCTACCTACAGAGTGTCTCATGGGGCATTGCATGCGATGACCTATGGACCTTATCATGGGATGCAGTATGGACAGGTTTCTTCACCTTATGGAGGCAGGTATCAACAACCTGCTTACTCTCCTAATTATGGCTTTGTAGCTCCTACTAGCCAAGGTCCACCATACTATGGTACTTCCATGCCACCCTATACGGGTCAGATAGGAGGAGGACACTATGGCCAAGGCCATGGTGGTCATCAACCCTATATGAATCAGGGAGTGGTCCATCGACCTCATCATCCTAGGCTCCCTTTTCTCGCGATGCTTAATATTCCTGACTTATCAAGAATTACGAACGATCCTGTGGCTCATGACCCGACTTGGCCGGCTGTCCCTACCAAGCTTCCTTCGGACATACCTAAGTTCGAAGGAAAACCAAGAGAGGATCCGAGTGAACACATTACTATGTTTCACCTATGGTGCTCTTCGAATTCGTTACATCAGGACTCAGTCCGTTTGAGACTATTTCAACGCACCCTCATAGGGCCTGCTGCGAAATGGTATATAGAGTTACCTAGGGGCGCTTTTACTTTGTTCGACGACCATGCGATGACCGTTTCTTAATCACTTCCGGCTACCAGTGCGCTATGACGTCAGTATTGAAATCTTGTCGACATTTCGGCAAGATAAAGCCACCCATATTTTTGATCATATTCAAGAGTGGCATAGACGAAAGAGATTAATTAAAGCTTTTATACCACCAGAATTCCTTCTCGAGTGGTTCCTCAAGTCGTTATTGCCGTATATAGCGAAGGATGTTTCCACATCCGAAGTGCAGAATGAGGAACAAGCGATCTTTAGGGCATAGGAACTAGACTTGATCTATGCTCAGTCTGGTTTGTTGTATGAGATTATTCCCAACGCTCCTCGTTCTAGTTTCGATCCCAAAGTCAAACCTGGACCACATGCCGATGGCATTGTGGGTTGTGCAAGTGCAAAACCTGCGGATTTGATTGCAAAACAAGCTAGTAAATTGTTAATCAACCAATCTGCTTCGGGACAAGCTACGACTTCGTCTCAACCCACCCAAATGGTGAATGTACTTTCTGTGCAATCGTCAGACCAGAAGGGTAACCAGCAGCCCAGACGGAATAGAAAGAAGGGTAAAAATAATAATCGAAAGGGTGGGAATAAGAATGAGAATGCTAACAATAATGACAAGAATGGTAGAAATGCTGGGGGGGACAAGCAAGTGAAACGTAAGGTTAAATTCCCTTGCAAGCTTTGTAAGGAAGATCACCTCACTTACTTGTGCCCTCGAATTGATGAAGCTTCGAGATTCTTAGCACAAGGCCCAGCTGTGCTAACGAACCCTTTACCGCATAACCATAATATGAACTCGAAGTCCCACGACCAGTCTAGTGATGATGATCCACCAGAGGGTAGTGGTCGTGGGTACATTAACATGGTCCGTGTTGCCAAGGTTGTGACTCGTGCGAAAGACTATAGTTCGTCACAACCTAGCCCAGGCAAAGAACCTGATCCACCTGGAACTCCTTTGCGCATTGAGAAAGCTGCGGATAAACCTAAGGCTGCACCTCGCATTCCTAAGGGAGTCCTTATAAAGCGTTCAGGGCATAATCCAAATGCCCGAGCTGCCCAGAATTATTCAGTTGTCAAGGATTTGGGCCATACTCCTTGTGCGATGTCTGCATTGGAAGTGCTTCAGAGTTGTCCTTCGCAAAGGAAGGCGTTGCTTTCTGCTCTTGGTGTGAACGATGATGATTCTTCCTCTATGATCAAATTTGAAACCGCAGGACATCAGCCTCGCTTGCCCTACTATGTGTCTCTTTTGGTGCACGTAGAATGTCTTGGTATGACCGTCAAACGAACTGTGATTGACGAGGGTGCTGCTGCTTCTGTGATGTCTTTGGCCTGTTGGAAGGGTCTCGGTTCTCCTGAGCTGTCGAAATCAGCGACTATGTTAACTGTTTTTGATGGGAGATCTTTTAGGCCGCACGGTATCCTTCCTTCCCTTAAAGTCCGTTTGGGGGGGAAGACCGTTGCGATAGAGGTTGAGGTAGTTGATGCGCCCCTTGACTATAATCTCCTGCTGGGTAGGAACTGGATGTATAGTATGCAAGCCGTTTCTTCTTCCTTGTTCCACGTTGTATGCTTTCCACATAACGGGAAGATTGTAATGATTGATTAAATGACATTCAAGAATCCGTCTGTTACTGCATCTTCGGGAGCTTCAATCCCGATCGTTGAGCATTCTCAGCTGGCAACTGGGAGTGTGGGTGTAGGCATGTATCCATCCCTCATGGGAAGCTTTAGTTGTCCTACACCGATCTTCATGATAGGATCTTGTTTCGATGAGGCTTCGACGTCTACAATCTCGGTGTCTTTTCGCACAACCCATATGGAAGATCCTTGGATCCTTCCTTCACCTAGTACTTCGAGTGAGCCTATCGAGATGAGCGTGCCGTTGCCTACAACCATGATAGCTTATCAAGCTAATCTCAAATGTGTTGCAGGGCCTCATTCTTCCTCTTCGCGGACGGAGGAGGAAGACCCCTATGTGCTGCTGGCATGGGCAGTACAGTCTTCTCATGCCCACGACTACCTTGATATGGTTTTCCCTTCAGATGAAGCGATTATCGAGGCTATGTCGGGAGTTGAGCCACCATGGGAGGAACTTCATCATAGATCATACTTTCTTCCAGATCTTGACCATTTGGAGCATGAGGATTATAGGGATATTCTTAGTCAGAAAGTTGGTAGTCCTATGGTTCCATTAAGCTCTCCTGGTCCGATGGATGATGGAAACATGGCGAACATATCGTCAATGATTCCTATCAACATTTCTCGCAATCCTGGCACAATTGAGAATGTCTATATTGGGTCGGATTGTTCCCATGCTGAGATTCTCGAATATACCGAGCTATTCAAGGAATTCCGTGATATTTTTGCTTGGTCTTACGGCAAGATGCCAGGTATTGACCCTCGAATTGTCGAACATGAGATTAAGACTTACCCCAATGCTAAGCCTGTTCGACAGCGTTTACGCGCCGTGAATCCTAGGAAAGCACCCGCCATTAAGGCAGAGATAGAGAAGCTGTTGAAAGCCGGTTTCATCTATCCTGTTCCCTTGACGGAGTGGGTTTCAAACCATGTTCTGGTAGATAAGAAGCAGGGAGCGATCTGCATATGCACTGATTTACACAATTTGAATCATGCCTGTCCTAAGGATAACTTCCCCACACCATTTATAGATCAGATTTTGGATGAGTGTGCGGGTAGCGAGGTGTTCTCCTTCATGGACGGCTTTTCTGGGTATAATCAGATATAGATTAAACCTGAGGACCAACACAGGATTGCATTTATTTGTCCTTGGGGAACGTTTGCATATCGAAAAATGCCTTTCGGCCTTAAAAACACCAGAGCTACGTTTCAGCGGGCGACGACCTTGATCTTCCACGATCTCAAGTCTATTATTGAAGTATTTTTGGATGACCTCGCTGCTCATTCTCGTATGAGAATGCGTCATCCCTATCACTTGAGATTGGTATTCGAAAGATGCTGGCATTATTCAGTTAGATTAAACCCTCATAAGTGCATCTTTTGCGTGAAGTTAGGTTGTTTGTTAGGATTCATCGTTTCAAAGGAGGGTATAAGAGTTGACCCTTTGAAGGTTGAGGCAATACTTCAATTGTCTCCCCCGAAGAATATTCGTCATCTTCAGTGTTTGAAAGGCATGGAAAACTTCTTACGAATATTTGTTGTCAACTTTGCCAATTTGACTAGAGGCTTTATGCATCTCTTGAAGACAGATACCCCCTTTGAATGGGATGAGAGAGCCCAGGAGTCCTTCGATGCACTCAAGAGAGCCCTAGCATCGGCCCCGGTGATTAGTCCTCTGGATTATAGCCGTGATTTCTTATTATATTTGGCCGCGTCTTTAGAGACGATTGGTATGGTTTTGGTTCAAGAGGATGAGGAGCTCCAAGAGCATGTCATATACTATCTGAGATGAAACCTTATTTACGTAGAGATTCATATTTCTCATGTCTAGACGCTTGCTTTAGCTACCGTACACGCGGTCCAGCATTTGAGACATTATATTCTCCTTTGCTAGACCTTGGTTGTGGCCCATGTCAATCCATTTCAGTTTGTCCTCACACAAAGGATGATCAGGGGAAATTATAATAAATGGATTGTCATTCTGCAAGAATTTGATCTTGAGTTTGTTTCGGCAAAATCAAAGAAGTCTTTAGTCTTTGCAGAGCTCATATTGAACTTTCCGAGTGAGACCGAGGAGTTGGGATGTGAAGATATGTTTGTTGATGAACACATCTTCTTAATCTCTACGCTAGACCCATGGTACGGGGATATCATAGTATATCTGCAAACATAGAGGACCCCTACTCACCTCTCGCGAGATGAACGATGACGATTACATCACGTCTCGAAGAACTACCTTATAGTGGACAATACTTTGTACCGCCGTGGGGTAGATTCCATTTTACGACGTTGTTTAACTCATGATGAGGCTGAGGTTGTATTGAATGATTGCCACGGAGGGGTGTGTGGTGGTCATTTATCTGGGCTTTCTACAGCTCAAAATATTTTGAGAGCGGGCTATTTCTGGCCGCCGATCTTTAAAGATTGTGTTGATGCGGTCAAGAGGTTCCACCCTTGCTAGGTGTTTGCACGTAATATGCGCTCGAAACCTGCCCCGTTGCATCCCATTATCACCGTCGGTCCCTTCACTAAGTGGGGGCTCGATTTTATGGATTGTAACCCAGCTTCGGCTGGGGGGCACCATCACATTATAGTGGCTATTGATTACTTCATGAAATGGGCTGAGGCTATGCCTACAGTAAAATCCGATGGTGAGACAGCCGCTCACTTTGTATTCAACCAAATCATTACTCGATTCGAGATTCCGAAAGAGCTTGTCACTGACCATGGCTCGCACTTTCAGAACCGTATGATGGAAGAGTTGGCATCCAAGTTAGGGTATAAGTAAGAGAAATCCTATTCTTACTACCCCTAAGCGAATGGACAGGTAGAGGCAGTGAATAAATCACTCAAATCCATTCTCCAACGAACCATCGCACAAAGCAAGAATAATTGGCACATTATGTTATATCCTGCTTTGTGGGCATATCGAGCCGCGGTTAAGAATGCCACTGGTTTTTCTCCATATCAGCTTGTGCATGGAGTGGAGTTGATATTGCCAGTTGAATGCGAAATTCCTTCGTTGAAGCTAGCTGTGGAACTCTTACCAGACACTTCACCTTTGGAGGAGCGTTTGGTTCACCTTGAGCAACTTGATGAGCAGTGTCAAGATGCCTTGGTGGCTCTAGAGGTTAATAAGCGTCGCGTTAAGGTCTAGTACGATAGATCTGTCCGTCTAAGAGTGTTTAGTGAAGGATACTTGGTCCTCTTGTGGGATCAACCGAAAGAACCCTTGGGGGCAGGGAAGTTTAATCCTATGTGGCGTGGTCCTTACGTGGTCAAGCGTGTGTTAGAGAAGGGTGCCTATGAGTTAGTCGATTACGAAGGAACAGCTTTGGCGGAGCCTAGAAATGGGCTCTATCTTAAAAAATACTATGCATGATATTTAGCCAAGGCTGCTTGTTGTATATTATTGTACAGATTTGCATAGTTAAGTCTTTTCCTTATTGTGATCGAGTTTGTGATTAGTTTCCATTTCTTTTGGCAGATTTCAAGGGAATCTTCCACCTACATAGGATTCACGGATGGTGCAAGCCGTTACACTCAACACTCAGCCTCTGCTGCTTGGGTGATTTAGACTCCTATGGGTCAGGTACTGTTTTCAGGAGATGTATGTCTACGGCCATCTTCCAACAATCTTGCTGAATATAGCGCCATTATTGAGCTTCTATGGGATGCCATTTTGCATGGCATTCTATCTCTTGAGGTACGTCTTGATTCAGAGTTAGTAGTGTCACAACTCAATGGTTTGTACCATGTTAGAGATCCGACGTTATTGAGAAGGTTCTTACGTGTGAGATTGTTAGAACAACAATTTGATAGTATAACATATATACACATTCCAAGAAATAATAATCAAGTTGCTGAATCATATGCTAACGACGTGTTGGATTGGAATTTGTTTCATTCATAATAAATTAATCACAAACACAATTGTTACACATGTAAATAAATAAACTGATCACCATAAAACTTTTTATATATCAAAAATGTGGTAATACATAGTGTCATGATACAAAATTGGGGATTTTTAAGCCACCATCATATAATACACTGTAGTACAAAATGAATACACTCCCAGGTGTCTAATCCTATGGAGGAGGAAGAGGGTTGTGATCATGGAACGTCACTACGGCTCTAGCTAGCCATCGAAATAAACGCACCCATGCGCATCGCACACCCACCACCTGCCGCTGCATAGCCTCATGCAAGTCCTCGACTTGCGCCATGGGAACTCTATGAGTCAGTCTCACAAAGTTGGTATGAATGCTCTGGAGCGTTCGCTCCGCATCCACACTCGTGATGTCATCTCGTCTTCCCCTTCGTCTATGACGTGGGAAGCCCTTTGGTCGCCGTGGTCCCACATCTGCACACAAATGGTAGATGTCACTATGTGTTGTCATGAAAAAACATGTTTTTTGCTTCCATATAATCAAGAAAATACAAAAAAATTAAATAACTCAAAAATTTTAAAAAGAGTGAGGGTTGAGATTCGTTACCTATATCGCCATATGCCGATCCTGGTGGCAATGGCATGTCCGGATCCCCCCAGAAATCTATCCCTCCATAGGGGTAGTCATCAATGGAAACAATCTGTCATTGCCACCATGGAAAGAAGTCAGCTGGATATGGGTTGGCCACCCTACCACCCCCCAGTCTGCGCATCGCATCTGCCCGATGCCGTTGGGCCGGATCTCGAACCCCGTGGAGAGGAACATTCACTCTAGGGCTCAATCCTGGAACATGCTCCAAGAAAAACATGCTCAGAATACTGCTAAACCCGAAGTTCCGTACCCTGCCATCCTTACACTCACTGAGCTGGTGTTTCATGTTGCTCAGTAGTGTTGTACTCCAGTCATAGATTGTGGGTCTCATGCACTCCACTACATAGAACATCAGAGGCCGCGAGGCCTGGTGGAGTGATGCTAAGCCTGTTATCCTGCCTAGCGTTAGTAATATGGCCTTTAGGCCCAGCACCTGTATAGCATTGGTAGGGACTTGACTCCCCACCTTCTCAGTGTCTGGAAAATAGTACACGGCTATGTACTCATCGATAGTCAGGCCCCCCCCTGGTCCACCTCGGGAACGAAGGTTCACCACCTCCCCTCGTCTAGAAAGACCAGTGATAAAGTATATGTCCTCCACCTCTATAGTGAGGGACATCCCATCAATATGGAAGGACTCTGAGTCTGGATCCCAGTAGTCTACCAGCATCTGTAGCAGTCTTGGTTTGGCCATTAAACCACCAAGACACCAAAAATTGTAGAGTCCGCATGCACGCAGAGCTTGTTGAGCCATTAGGTCGGCCCTTACTGCTTCCTCTACTTCATCATGCTCACGCTCTCTCCATTATAGCACCATCTTGCAAAAGAAATTGCAAAATTATCAATTAGTTTACTTGAAAACCTTATGTGCGGCCTCATACGCGACTGTTTTGAAAACAACCACGTATGTATGCGGCTTTTAGGCCATTTTCCGCGTATAGCCAGCCCTATACGCGAAAAAAACCTCGATATCTGTGTGGGCCGCAGCGCGCACTTTGGGATGGCTTAAAAACTTCATTTAACCATGAAAATCTATAAAAATTATATCAAAATGCAAGAGGAGAGCATGAGTAAATACCTGGAAGAAACGGTTGTGAATTCCGCTAGCTGGATCTCCTGGAATTTGTAGTTGAAAGTCAGAGCTCAAATGGGTAAAAGTTTCAAATGATTTATATTTTTTACTATTTATAGAAAATTTTCAAATATTTGAAAATTTTTACTCCCTTTCCTATAGTTTCGACATTTTCTAACCATTTTGGACCGTTTTTGACATAATTTGTGATGTAGAAGACCTTTTACAGTGCTGTTTCAGCCATTGGATTGACCCGTTCGTTCCGATCTCAGGTATCATGACTAAACTGGAATATAGGTTAGGTTTCACCACCATTTTCATTTTGCATGACCTTATGACCATATCACCATGTCCTTAGGTATGAACCCACTCTATTATGTCATGGAACCTTCTTGCTACTCTAGAAGTGGCATGATGTGAGTGGTAGAGCTTCACCTTACATGGGTACCCTAGTTAGCACCTTATTTTCATTTGGTTCCCATGCCGATGTTTTCTCCTTTAGGGTGTGGGAGTCTGTTGTATAGTACTGCCATGACATTTCGCAAGAGCCTCATACTCCTCTTGATCTTATGCTGGCCTATTTCCCTCAGGACTCCCTCATGTCAAGTTGTGAATGCATTATCATGAGCTTTTACTGCCTCATTGAGCTTTATGCCGGCTCTCCTGACATTGCGTTTCAGCCATATAACCTGAGCTTGTCTCATGTCTAGCCATGCAGAGCCATTTTTTATATCCTTCTCAGCTTGATTCCCTTTTACCGGGAGGGGATTTTCCCCCGAGTGTCGATATCCTACACATGTATCCTTGCATTGAGCATAGGTATGTTCCACTGCTTGGAACTAGTTTGTTTTCCCTTATGACACTCGTCTCCTCCTAGCTTGTAACTATAAAGCTAGTTTATTCTTTTTTCAAGCTTTTCAAATAACTGAAAAAGTCCAAAAAAAAAACAAAAAACCAAAAAGCCGGACAAATAAAGATGTTATCTTTGGCAGCTGTCGAGTCGTGTCGCCTTCGAATAGAGCACTGTATATCACATCCATTGGTTGGGTTATAGTTTGACTTTAGGAGCTGTACTCGTTTATCTGAGTTTATCTCCATCGACTGGTTAAGCTTCGAGTCCCCATGGAGCCTCTGATGATGCCTCCTGTGTCACAGAGATGTCCCAGTTTGTATATCAAGTCTATGCTGCCTTCATTCAGTCACCATACGCCGTTATGATCTTGTTCAAAGGAAGTTCAAACCTGAGTCGGCCATTCCTCAGTTATCTTGACTTTGCATGTCGGCCATTCCCGGTACAGTTACTGGTTCGTGCACCTATGATCGAGTCCTTCCACATTATACAGCTTTGTTGAGTACCTCGTGTTGGATGATGGGGGATGCCTTATTTCTCTCCTTCCAGCGGATTTCATCCCATCGACTTCAGATCATTTATTCTGGGATTGGAGTCTAGAGTCATTTTGAGTGCCTTGAGACTTGCAGTCATCAGTGGCAGGTTCTCTCGCCATCGACAGTTTCTTGGGAATACATCAATGTCCCCTGATCGATGGATCCTTTCAAGTGTTCGACCTCAACACATCTATTCACACTTGTTAGTTTGCACTCTAGTACCTTGATTCCCATTTTCATCATTGGTGGGTGATCTCGCGTTTGTTAACGGTATACATTAATGACCGGTAATCAGACGATGGACTACTATGTTCAACCTCGACACCTCTATTCGCATAGTAGGACATGTACTCGTAGCGGTTTGTGTAGAAGACTTTCCAGATTGGTGGCATCTCTTATATGCTACCTCCTTGATCGTGCCAGTGTTCATGAGATTTCAGCTCTCGTGACTTGATTCTAGTGTATGTCAGACATTTCCAGCCACTATGAAGATCTTGATCTATTATATATCTTCAGCCATTTTGGAGATCATGGTCCTTTGTATATCTTCATCATGGAGATTCTGATCTATGTATATTGTACGTGGTGATGACCACATATGTGATATCATGTATCATGCCTATTCATGGCCATTGTACTCTTATGTATCCGGGACTGCTATATGCAGAGTTGTATTATTGTACTATGCCGATTGGATGGTTGGTCGTCCATTTGGGATCCTTCCTCACTCCACTTATGGGATGGAATTATAATGTATTTCGGCCATCGTATAACCCCTCTGATCTCATACAATAGGGGGAATCTGTTATAGCGGATTTCACCACTCTAGGTGAATCACACTTTGTATGGCCTTCCCCTGTCCCGTTGCAGACTCCTTAGACCCTATGGACCACTTTTTGTCCTTTGATGTTTCCTTGATCATCCCTAAAACACATGAAAAATGCTATACGTGACTTTTAACCTTATAAGCGCGTACATACGTGGGTTTGACCACTAAAACCGCGTACATCGGGATGTGTAAATAATCCAAATCCTTTTGGAGTTTTCCTTGACATGGATCCGACTCATTTGACTCCTGGCCTTCCATATGCCTTGAGATCACTTGGATTCGACCTTTCAGTACCCCTTTGAAAAGCTATATAAGGAACCCCTTGGTACATTGAAGGCATAAGAGAGAATTGAGAGCAACGAAACTATAGTCCATTGTTGTCGGAACTTATGCTTGAGTCTGCATCCCTTTGTCCCTTGGAGCACTTTTGTGTTCTTCCCAAGATTGCCCTTTGTTTGTGAGCTTGCTATCGAGAGATGGAGGATTGAAGTGGTGGAGGCCCAAGTGGGGGATTCAGTTTCTCCGGTTCGCAGACGTGCCGTCAGAGGTTGTATCTTGTAATCTCTGATTTATATTAATAGAAATATCTTTTTCTATCAAATAATGTGTATTTAAATGAATATTTTATCCATGGGATTATGTCAAATTCTTTTACATTATTGATTATATATGCTAGAATAGATCTAACACCATGATATATAGAATGCTTGTATTATTTACTTGTTGTTGAGGAATTAATATAGAAATTCAAGCTGAAGATTGGAAAGCTCAATGGGGATCTACTTCAACCGTCCGGAATAAGGTACGAGGTCTGATCCTTTAGTGTTAGACATTTTATTTCTATTGCATATTGGGAAAGATTGATTTCTGGAGTCAAGCTGTCTGTTGTGGTACCCCAAGCCATAGGAATTTCTCTCCATAACAGGGGGGGAGTATCCAAAGCCTTGATCCAAAAGGGGTAAAACCAATGTCAAAGAGAAAACCCATAAAGATGTCAATTACCCATTTTTGTCTTTTGTGCCCAATCATTTAGAAATTGGTTGAGGAAGTTAATTCCTTGGGATGGGGAAGAGTATGGTAGTCAATTTCGGATTGGGGAAGCCACCCATTTTTGGAAATCATGTTTTTGACTTATGGGGCAAGAAAATGCTCAGAAATGCATGCCCAACCCATTATTAACCCATGCATTTTCTTCCTCACGCAGCTGGAGATAGCTGGGGCATTCTCATGCCGTTTTTCTGCATTTTTCTCCATTTCTACGTGCCCAAAAATTTGTTTTTGTTTTGCTAAGGGAATGAGAAGCATGGGTTCACGATTTGGGGGTTTTAAAAGGCCATTTTTTTTCTTCCTCACGCAGCTAGAGCTTGTTGTGCACCCCCCATGTTTTATGTATTTCCTCATCTTGGCATGGTTGGGAAAACCTGTTTTTGTGTTGCTTAGTGAATGACCAACATAGATTCACGGTTTAGGGGTTCAAGGAGGTTTTTTTTTCCCATTTAATTCCCAAGAACACTTGCTGAAATCGTTTTTGGTTCCCAAGATGTTTTTCCCCATTTTTACTAATCCATTTTTGCAGGTTGCAAACCCGTTTTTGGTTTTGCTCAGTGGATGGGAAGATAGATCCATGATTTTGAGGTTCATAGTATTCACTTTTGCTCCTAGAATGCCCATAGACATTTCTGAAATAAGAGTTTCTCACCCCGGGGTTGATTTTCCCTTCTACCAATTCGTTTTTGGTTGAAGAACGTTTTTCTTTCATGCCCAACAATTGTATTTTGTTGTGAAGTGCATCCTTGTGTTGGATTGGCTAAGTAAGTCCAAGGAACCCATCTGTTAATTGGTTTGTCTGTGTTTTGATGTGAAGGTTGGCTTGGCTGAGTAAGTCCAAGGAAGCCATCTGTTAGATGGTTTAACTGTGTTTGGATGTGATTGTTAGCTTAGCTGAGTAAGTCCAAGGAACCCATATGTTATTGGCTTGTTTCCTTAATAACTTGTGAAACCCAATTGCGTATTGGCTTGGCTGGACAGTTTGTGAAACCCAACTGTGTGTTGGCTTGACTCGGAGTGTATGGTCTTGCTGTGTCTAAGTCTGTTGTTCCCTAGTTCCTTGTGGAAATCATGCCCAACTCGGGGGTGGAAATTGTGCTGAGATATTGATGAGCACACTAGCCTATGGTTGGGTGGAACGTTGCGGTGACATAGCTAGTTGCAGGGAAGCTTCTTCTCAAGATAAGTATTTTCTTGTGTGTTTAACCTCTGCAATGTATTTGTTTAATGAATGTTTATGAACATATATAATGCTTTCAATGTGTTACTTCCGATGTATTTGAATTTGTTATACATCTGTATATATTTTATTTGCAATGCATTTTATTATTATGTCATGGGGCTAGATTTCCCATTTTAATTGAAGCAATGGTTTAGGTCGCGTCCTCTCCATCGTCGAGATGAGGGGAGGGGACGTGACATTACCCGATGAATATTTGTTCACCATATTTGATGACGATCCTTGGTATTGTGATTCAAAATTTGGCTCTCATCTTTCCTGAGACAATTGATGCCCAATTTGTCATCAATCCCATTGATACCTCCTTATTGGAAATAAATTGACACCATTATGCATTGATGTCTAATTGTTTGAATAGGTTGAATGGGTTCATAAATATCATGGAAGGGCTTCTAGAGGAAGTCTTTTTGATGTTTCCACTGCCTAGAAAATTGTCCACCCTGGTTATTTTTGGTCCACCTTATTTTTTGATTTCATCCATGAAGTTAAACATTGCTAGATTGTCAACTATTGTCCCCTAAGGCAAGGGAACCTCCAATCTCATTACATATTGCAAATTTTTCTGGTTGATTATGTCAACGAGCCTATGTCAATCAATTTTCATAAATACATTATTGTGGATATCAACTATTTAATCAATTGGGAAGAGGCCATGCTTCCATATAAATATGTTGTTTCCATAGCGACATATTCTTTCTTTAACCATGTTATCACTTTATTTAGTGTTTAAAAAAATGGTCTTAGATCATGGATTTCATTTTGAAGATGTTGTTTGGGAAGAGCTTGCCATCCATTTAATTTTTAGCATCAATTTTCATCCTCAATGACCAAATTGAGTTTGTCAACAAAATCCTTGAAACCATGCTCCAACAAATGGTTGATATCAACAAATCGAATTGGCATCTTATGATTTTCCTCACGCTATGGGATCATCAGACATCAACTAAGGCTTCCACTATATTTACCGTGTTTCATCTCATGCATTTAAAAGAGGTAGTATTACTTATCGAGTGCCAAATTTACTCTGTAAATTTATCCATTGAATTTACTAGACACTTTATCTCTAAAACAAAAAAATATCTCTTTGGAACAAGGCGACAAGACTCTCCATGCCACCTTATAGTAAATTAAGGGTGCCAAGAAACACTTTAGAGTCCATTACGATTTCCATGTTCACCCTTGCTCATTTCAAGAGGGTGATTTAATCCTTCTTTACTATCAAGCTCATGACAAACTTAGTCATGGGAAGTTTGAATCTATATGCTGGGGAACTTACATCATCAAAATATGTTTGAAAAAGGGAGAATTTTTACTTATTGTCGTAGATGGCCAACTCAAGAATCCCTGCAATAGGTTATATTTAAAAAAATTCTATCTATAGGACTAGCACCCCAATTAATTTATGTCTTAATATGTAGTCAATGCACCTTTATTGGTATTTTTAGTGAGATCCTAATGGTTTGATTTCATTGTATTTTCACATGGATTGTTCCCCTCTATGTTACATTGGTTATGCTGATTGTGTAAGTGTTTAACCTAGAATATTTCCTCAGATCTTGGGCCATTTATTCCCCTTCACATTCACTCATACATGTTAATGGTATCTATGTTGGTGCTGCCACCGATAACAAGGTGGAATACTATGATGTGATTGGCCTTCTTTCCAAGCCCTCCAATTGTTAATTTTCATCTTTATGTTAATCTTGATTTCTAGCTACTTTTCACACAATTGAATAACTTTTATTAGGTACATTATTCTTGTCTCTTTAGAAAATATATGTGAACTACTAGACAATTGGTTAGATAGTTTGAATTCATTAGATTCATCCACATACCTAGGAATCTCAATTTATTTATAGATACTATTGCAAATCAAATTTTAAATTAACATATTATTCATTAATCATTAAAGAAAATCATGCATTTATATAATCATAACCATAATCACATTCTTATATATAAATAATCTATCAACATTTGTTATTGCATCATAACATATAAGGATCATATATATATATATATATCACAATCATTATAAAAAGTAAGAAGTACTTACAATCAAGAGTCTAAGCTCTCTCAAAATTGTGATACATGTACAAAAAACCATGTCTAGCATTGGGATAGTTCCTATGAATTCCTAATGATCATCTCCCCTCTCTATCCTCACTATTTTTGTCATCATTATCCTTGCTATAATCATTATAAGGAGGGTGTTTTTCAAAGAGGGATAGGACCTCTCTCATCACATCTCTTACCTCTTGCACTGCCATGGTGATCCTATGCATGATAGGACACCAATTAGTAGGTGATCTAGAACACATAACAATCATCTCCTCATTAAGGTGATACCCACCCTAGTTGGTAAGCCCTGCTAGTAGTTATCAATATATTTGCAAAGGTAATGTAATATAACCTCTACACCTCATCTATGTCTCTGTGCCACTTGGGTAATATATACATCCTCCACATGAACTTACCATTGCTACTGCCCCACTAGCCTCATTGGTCACACATATACATACACAAAATATAGGATAGTCATAAGTAACATGGATCACCTAAAACATATAGATAGCCTCCATGCTAGTTTGCAAACACAACTTAAAAAAAAAACCATATGTTTACTCACCATCTAGTATCCATGCCTAGTTGGGTGGTCATAAGCGGTTTGTATCTTCCCAATAATCCATACCTATGTATGGATAATCCTCAATAAAAAATGGGATTTGGATCCATTTGGAAAATAAATATGGTTGGAGATGCTTCCTATGACACCTACTCCCCACCTTTCAATCAAATCTCTCTGTAGTTGCATCCAAGCCTCCATCGGTTCTATTCGAGATCACATGACCGAGCACAATTTTAGCACCCTATTGAAAAATAAGGATACATATAAATATACCAAAGGAAAAGTCTCCTCTACTTTCTCCCTACAGGTTTTCAATTGTTGCTGCATTGCGACCAAGAACATCTAGGCCCATCCAAAATAGGTTCTCACCAAGATATACTCTACGTTCATAATCTAACCACCCACAATTTATTGGGGCATGCTTGACCCCATCACTTAAACAACCCTTTTATCCATTTCTTTAATCTCCAATTGCTTGATTTCCTCAATCTAGATAGTTGAGTCATGCACCATTGAATCATCTCTAAAATGGGCTTCAGGAAACTCCACCTTGGGCCAATCCCATGGTCATATTAACAAAATTTCACCCACCACTCCATGCCTATGTAGTCTAGTAATTAAGTAAACGTACCATAGGGTAAGCTTATATGCCATTGCTTTCACATCCCAATATTCGATATCTTTGTCATTAGAAGACCATAGATGTGCATGAATGGGTTTTAAAATAACTTGTGGGATCATATTGTGCGAGCATACTAAAGGTTAAAGAATTCTATTTCACACCATTGATTCCCATGATTGCATTTTGAACCACTAGATCACCCATGATCTCATACTAAAGGTTAAAGAATTCTATTTCACACCATTGATTCCCATGATTGCATTTTGTTAATTTAAGTTAAAGAGTCAATGTGCATTATTTAAGCCAAAAAGTGCACCACAACTTCACACTTGTTTGGATAACAAGTGAAACCTCTTAGTGCACCTATTTTTTGAACTTGTGCATGTGGCACCTTCCTATTTTCCTAATATGCACATGGCTAGGTCAACCTTCCGTATCCCATGACCACATGCACATCACACTTGATGGGCATTTTCCTGCCTATCTAGTGCAGAAAAGTACCCAAAAGGTGAGTGCTCAACCGAAACTAATTTAAGGGTTCCATTAATCCCATGAATCCGTAACCTAAGAAACTAAATGGAAAAAATTAAAGAGTAGGAGACACCTTTGAATTGCAACTTGTGGAATATAAATCCAATGGTCAAAATGAAAGATATGAAACACACAAAATGAACAACTACAATGAAATTGAAATTCATGGGCCCCACTGTAGTTATAGAATTTATTCACTTTTATTTACTCCATATGATTGCATACGACCTCTATTTTATACAACATCCACTCCATTGGATTCCTTGTTCCATACTCTTATCAATGTAGTTATTCTTTTGTGATAATAAGGAACTTTTCTAGAGGCATTTATTTTCTTATTATTATTTTAATAAATGTGACTTAGGATTTTTACCTTTGTTACTCTTATCAATGTAGTTATTCATTTGTGATAATAAGGAACTTTTCTAGAGGCCTTTATTTTCTTATTATTATTTTAATAAATGTGACTTAGGATTTTTACCTTTGTTAATCATGATACTTTAATTATTGATTTCATTTCAAAATAAATATTATGCTATGTAATTGTTTCCATGTAATGTCCATTTTTAATATTATTATTAAAATGACCAATTTTTCACTTTTTTTCCTATTTCAACCTTTGACTAGTTTTGATGTCTAGGTCTCCAACTTGGCCCAAATGATAAAAAATCCTCTGAGAAGGTGTATGAATGATATTAGTACTTAAATATGATGTTCAGGTATTATTTATGACCCTCAAATTACTTCTTAAAACCTATTTAATATTCTTTCCAAAGTAGGAGTCTTTACTAGCAAATTGGGGTTCCAATCCCTCCATGTGTAAATGCTGAAAATGGCTTCTCAAATCTCCCAAACCCACTCGAATTTATGAACATATTAAGAGTATGTTTAAGATACATTGTTAAGGTATCATATGCATCATTATTCAGTTTATATAGGCTGTTATAACCCTCTCCCAAACAACTGCAAAATCACTAATTCGACCCTTGGGGAAATGACATCAAATCTTCTCCAAATGCAATTAAATTGAGTAAGTTGACTTAAAATTCTTAAGTGATGAATATAAAAATTGTAATAGTAATAATTTACAGTCCATTCATCATAAATATATCAGATATATATTCTCCCATTCGAAACAATCAACATTACCATGGCATACAACAATATAGTGGGGAAATGGTCATTGTTTGCTCATTAATATTCACTTTTACATATAAAAATTTGGTATTTGAACCTAATTTCTGAGAATGAATAAAATATAATATTAAACTCATTACAATTAGAAATTGACCATGATAATCTTGAAATCATCAACATTCAATGGAATACATCAATATAGTGGGGAAATGGTCATTGTTTGCTCATTAACAATCACTTTTACATTCAACCATTGGGTATTTCGACATGAGAATTTATGAGAATGAATTAAAAAGAATATTTAAATTATTACAATAAAAAATATACTAGGAAAATCTCTCCCAAAGAGTACAATATCTCACCCAAAGCGCAATCCGTCCATGAGCAAGAATATGCCATAAAAACTGGAAATGGTTGAGAGAAAGTGCTGCAATAGAAGGAACCAAGAGATTCCCTGTAGATTACACCTAAAAATACAACTCCATTAAATATCCATGATATCCCTGAGTGGCCTCTCCAAGCAACAACTTGGATGGGAATCTTTCACCCTCGAAATTGGCTAAGGCAAGAAACTAGTCATCCATTAGCTCTCTCAATTCACAAATGCAAATTTATCAAATGATAAAAATCTCCTCTCTTGATTGATACCTGTATTTTATAAACAGAATTAGACTTCTAATTTTACCAATCCATCCACAAAATCAAGCCAATTCGAATTAGGGAGTGTGCTCAAGATTTGCCATGTGTCCTCCCTTTCCTAGCCTTCCATCTTCCCCCAATTTGAGTAGAAACCCATTGAGCTTCCCAAACTCAAATGAGTGCCCTCTTGGATGCTCTATTTCGACCTGACATGTCATATATGTCATATTTCAGACTTCATATCTGATTTGTGTCATAGGTGTCATAGCATCTTCATCATTGTTGTCATAGATCTAGGGATTCTAGTCCAAGTGTCTCACTAGCTCCAAAATGACTCTTTCTCTCCCATGTAAGTTACATTTACTTCCAAATTATACCTATGATGCATATGGACAAGTATATTATCCTTCTAACTCATATAAGAACATTTAGGCTTCCCATGCATTCGAAATTGCAAGAGGAGGATGCCACGTGGCATAGAAAATATAGCTTGTGCGGGTCCCACATTCTCCATGTGTCTTCATGATCAATTGCCAATTTGATTTTCCATTGTATTTATTTATTTAGTGTTAAATTTTCATATGCTTAGCTAAGACATCATTACTTGATTTCATTTTCATAACAAAAGCATATAAACAGGATCACTAAAAGATAGACACGCACAACAATACAAAAGGAACACAAAAAGATTTATCCTGGGAAAACCCTAAAGGGAAAAACACAGTAAAAGCTTCCTCAATATAGATGCCCCAAAAGGATAAAAGATAAACCCAACAAGGAGATCAAATCCTGATCCTACTCCTTCTGCAGCTACTTCTCTTCTCCACTAATGCGCTACACAAGTGAGAATGTGTGCCCAAATGAGGAGAGCTACACCTCTATTTATATTCATCCGTTCACTTCAATTAACTCATCTAACATGTAGGCTCGAGTTACACATGTAGGCTCAAGTAACCACACTGGGGTGCTAATGACCCACCTTTACAATTAGAGGGGACAACCTCATGACTCTTCTTAGTTCTTTCGATTAGAAGCATCAGGGTACAAGATAATACAAGTGGTTCTCCCGATAGGACCATCGGGGACCACAAAAGATACATATAGAATATTCTTTGAAGTTACAATATTTCAACACTCCCCCTTAACGAGAAGGGTATTATACAACAACATCAACAACAACAATAGTAGGAGAGAGATAGAGGACATCATCAACATCATCAGGGTAATACATCTATAAATCATTGGAAGCTTTTCAACATCATATAGTCTTCGTCTTCAATTTTCAACGACAACAACTCTTTGATCAACATCAACATCTTTTGACCTTTTGATCAGCAACATCTTCAACACTTTGACCTTTTGATCAGCAACACCTTCAGCAACATCTTCAACAACATCTTCAGCACTTTGACCTTTCGAACAACAACATCTTCAGCACTTAGAACTTTCAAATGCAGCAACATCTTCAGCACTTTGACCTTTCGATCAGCAACAATATCTTCAGCATTTTGATCAGCAACATCTTCAACACTTTGATCTTTCGATTAGCAACAACATATTAAACATTTCGATCAGCAACATCTTCAGCACTTTGATCTTTCGATCAGCAGCAACTTCTTCAGCATTTTGTTCTTTCGATCAACAACCTGATCGGTAACATCGTGATCAGCACCATAATCATACTTTAATTCTCGAACAACATCATCATCATGATATTCTAATCTTTTGATCAGTACGTCGTTATCATCACATACTGATCATTTGATCAGTACATTATCATCATCATACTCTGATCTTTCAATCAGTACATCATCATCGTCATACTCTGATCAGTACATCATCATCATCATACTCTAATATTTCGATCAGTACATCATCATCATCACACTCTGATCTTTCGATCAGTACATCGTAATCATCATCATACTCTGATATTTCGATCAGTACATCATCATCATCATACACTGATATTTCGATCAGTATGTCATCATCATCATAAAAACATCATGATCATCAAAACATCAACATGATCCTTCCTTTTGGAATTACGGGATTTAGGTCTTTACGGAGTTACCAATGATCCTTCCTTTCGGAATTACGGGATTTAGGTCTTTACGGAGTTACCAATGATCCTTCCTTTCGGAATTACGGGATTTAGGTCTTTACAGAGTTACTAACGATCCTTCCTTTTGGAATTACGGGATTTAGGTCATTATGGAGTTACTAGCGATCCTTCCTTTTGGAATTACGGGATCAACACATTTCTGGAACTCAGACAATCCTTCCTATTGGAATTACGGTATCAACACATCTGTGGAACTCAGACAATCCTTCCTATTGGAATTACGGGATCAATTCAATGATCCTTCCTTTCGGAATTACGAGATTTAGGTCTTTACGGAGTTACTAACGATCCTTCCTTTCGGAATTATGAGATCAACACAGATGTGGAACTTAGACAATCCTTCCTATTGGAATTACGGGATCAACACATCTGTGGAACTCAGACAATCCTTCCTATTGGAATTATGGGATCAATTCAATGATCCTTCCTTTCGGAATTATGGGATTTAGGTCTTTACGGAGTTACTAACGATCCTTCCTTTCGGAATTACGGGATCAACATAGATGTGGAACTCAGACAATCCTTCCTCTAGGAATTACAGGATCAACACACATTCTTGAGTACCGAAGTCACTGGATCCATTATGAACCGAAGTTCAAGGATGATACAATCCTACCACATTCATGGGGACCGAGATATCTGGATACATTTTGAACTGAGGTTTAGGGATGATGCAATCCACCACTTTCACGGGGGGCGAGACCTCCAGATACATTTTGAACTGAAGTTCAGGGATGATGCAATCCTATCACTTTCACGGGGGCTAAGACCTCCGGATACATTTTGAACCGAGGTTCAGGGATGATGCAATCCACCACTTTCATGGGGGCCGAGACCTCCGGATACATTTTGAATTGAAGTTCGGGGATGATGCAATCCTACCACATTCACGGGGGCCGAGACCTCCGAATACATTTTGAACCGAAGTTCAGGGATGATGCAATCCCACCACATTCTCGATGACCGAAGTTACACTGGATCTGTTTTGAATCGAAGTCCAAGGATGATACAATCCTACCACATTCTCGATGACCGAGGTCTCCGGATCACTTTAGGGAAAGTGCCTAGGGATGATACAATCCCACTTCATTATCGAAGACCGAGGTCTCCGGATCACTTCTGGACATATGTCCCAGGATGATACAATCCCTCTTCATTCTCGAAGACCGAGGTCTTCGGATCACTTTAGGGCAAGTGTCCAGGGATGATACAATCCCACTGCAACATCACTACTCCCCCTTTCAGGGAAGGAACCATACGAAGCTTGTCTCGAAAGTGTTCGAACTTTACCCAAGATAGAGGCTTTGTCAGCGCATCACCATCTTCATCTACATCTTCATTATGTGAATACTAAACTATCACCATCTGTATCTCTAGTATGTGAGTAATGAAAGCATCATCAGGTCACCATCATCTACATCTTTATCTTGAATGTAGAAATACCGGATTTCTATGTGTTACGACGAAACACGGGGTTCTCTGTTATCACAACTCTTTTTATCACATAGAATCAATGTAGCATCCATATTCAGTTCAAAGCAACCTAATATCAGCTTCCGAAACCATATGGCTTCACAACTTAGCAGAGCAATCTGCTATGTATTCTGCTTCAGCCATGCTACGAGAAACACTGGACTGTTACTTGCTAAACCATGAACTCATAGCAGACCCCAAACAAAAGCATCTAACTTATGTTATTTTCCTGTATGAGATACTTCCAGCTCAATCTGCATCTGTGTAGCCATACAATCTATACTCATGGCTACCATCATAATATAAACCAAAGTCTATAGTCCCTTTTAGATATCTCATCACATGTTTTGCAGTTACTAGGTGAACCCGTCTTGGTTGAACAAGATATTGACTTAAGGTGTTCACAGCAAAACAAATGTCTGGTCTTGTATTTGTTAAGTACATCAATGACCCAATGATCTGTCTGTAATGAGTCATATCCACTAACTTTGATGAGTCATCAGCTAACAGCTTCAGGTTGGAGTCCATGGGTGTGGCCATGACTTTGCATTCCAACATATTGAATCTCTTCAATATCTCTACCGCATACTTTCCCTGGTTGAGAAATATTTCTTCTAAACTTTGCCATACTTCCAGACCTAGGAAATAATGCATTAACCCAAGGTATTTCATCTTAACTTCTTCTGCTAGTTTCTTCTTGCTTTCCATGACCCGTTTCTCATTTCCTATCAAGGATAAGTCATCCACATATAATAACAGGATGACAAGTTCATCTTCTACAACCTTGAGATAAAGGTTAGGATCAGCTTTACTTTTGGTAAAGCCCATGCTCGACAAGAAACCATCTATTCTTTCATACCAAGCTCGAGGAGCTTGTTTAAGACCATATAATGCCTTCTTCAACTTGCATACGTGAGTATGTCTATCTTCAACTTGAAATCCTTGTGGCTGTTCTATGTATACTTCTTCTTTGATCACACCATTTAGAAAAGCTGTTTTCACATCTATCTGGTGTAAGTCCCACTTCATCATGGATGCAAGTGCCATGGTAGCTCTAATTGAAGTATACCATGCTACTGGGGCAAATGTATCTTCATAATCAATTCCCTCTTTCTGAGAGAAACCTCTGGCCACAAATCTTGCTTTATACTTCTCAATACTTTCGTCAGCTGCATGCTTTATTTTGCATATCCATTTGGAGGATACTATACTCTTTCCTTCTGGTTTGGGAACTGTATCCCAAACATCATGAGTTCGTCTTGTTGGGTCATCAACATATCCTAGTCTTCTGCATTCAACCTTGAAGGTTGGAACCCTCTTTACTCTTGGTAAAGTATCGATCGAGCAGGAATCTTTCCATCATGTCATACCATGTCGAACTTAGATATCTTCTGTAGTCACTCCCCCTGAAGTGGAGTATCATCTTCCCTCTTCATTCTGCACAGGTGGCTCTATGCTTGATATATACTTGTCAATAGAGTATGTCATGTCATAGTCTATTCTTTCCGAGTCAAATCATGAACCTTTTATTTGTACACTTGCTCTTGTAGATCCATATGGAAGATACTACGTACTTCCCTTTATGTCTCGAAATCATATCATATACATCATTCCCCATGATCAACTGTTATTCTTTGATAATAGCATTCTTTTCTTCATCTTGAGTTATCTCTTATAACCATGGTGGTCTTCATCCTTCGAGGTGGATCTACCACTCTCTGAAGCTCTTTCTTTCGTCATGGTGTCTCTGACCCTGGGAGCTTCAGATTCATGTTTATTGAATTGTCATCACTTGTTCTTTGAAACAAGTCTCATCCTTGTTTTCTTGTAGGAGGTTGTTCAGGACCTTTCCTACAATTCAAATGCACCAATTTCATGCTTAGAACTATTTCATAAAACATATGCATAACGAAAAATTCTTATGCATCATGCAACTGTTTAGTCAATACAACATTCATCCATATCTCACGGAAACTTTCTAGATGCCATCATTGAGATTGTGCATTAATCCAATATGTCATGTAAAGAGGTTTCATTCTAGATAAGTAGCAATGGAGAGATGTATAGCACCATGAGATAATTATGCATATTAGTAGTATACAGTCATTAATGCAAACAATCTATCATGCATATCAACTGAATATGCATAACAAAACAATATCATTAAATGACAATTGAAAACTTATATTTTGTTTGTTTTGTGGGTAGACTCCTTCTTGATCATTCTCCTTCATCATCTTCTTCATTCATGAAATCATAATTTCTTATCCAAATGATAAGATGGATAAGAGGTTCATCAAGAATTGAGTTCTTCATATTCCTCATCGCTTGAGGGATCTTCTTTGAATGGTGAGAGCTTGATCTTCAATTTGCTCCCATCTTTCTTCTTCTCTTCTTATGAGACGAGCTTCTTCTTCTTCCTAAATTCAACTAAAAGTAATCACTTCCTTCTGGCACACATTCCTCGCATGAATGAATCCCTTGATCATGGGAGGCCATTCAAGGTGGATATCACCACTTCTGCATTCTCTGCTTCTTCTTCTACCGCTTCAAGATGTTATGCATTCTGGATCTTCACATTCTTCAACTGTTTTCTCAAATCCATCTTCTCAATTATGTTCTTATCTTCAAATATCTTGATCAAGGAATCAAACATATTCGGTGTCTTTAGGGAATACACTTGTGGTACAAGTTGATCCGTGATTGAATCAACAGTGATCTTCTTGGCCTTGATCAAGTTCTTCTTGTGTAAGGCTTTGAGGCTCATCTCCCTCTAGAACTGGAACCTCTCTACTCATGTAGGTGTCCAATTCATTTTCTTCAGAGGGATCAAATACTTTCATGCTTGGAAGTTTTCAACTTCACCAAGCTTATCATCAAGCTGATGTGATAGATCACTTTGAAATGAGAACCTCAAATGCAAATAGCAAAAGATTAGATCTTACTGATTTGAGGTGTCTGTCCTGCTTCCGGAGCTGGCTGATCTAGGGTTTGTCAGAGAAACCCTAATTTTCAAAACTTGGAATATTTAAGATATGATTAGATATAAAGATATATCTCTTCAAATGGAGCTGTCCAATGTACTCCTTTTCTGAAAACAGTGGAGGGAAGCTTCCGGAACAGGAAGCCCTAGTTTTCCAATTTCTTCTGCAGAAATGCCTGTTACTATTTTTGTGATATATCTGAAGTTAATAATCCTCTATGTTTGCAATTTCTCACTGAGGTAACCTCGCATGTCTCTGATCCAAAACCATAGTTTCATCAGAATTGGTTTCACCAATTGGGATTTATGATCATTTTTCCAAGGTGACTTGTTACAGGACTGTTCATAACAGTGAATTTGTATGGAATGCCACGTGTCACTAGTTCATCTTCAGGTTTTGAAATTTGGACCACAGAAAGGACAGTCCATTCTATTTTTGGAACATCTTCAAGAATTCCATTTGGAACTCTATAGCCAAAGCGATAGCAAGTTTCCCTAGGTTTCCTATTTAGGGATGAATTCTGGAAGATGATGGAACCCTAACTTGGAGGGATCATATATCCTAGAATATAGTGAATATGAGCCTGAATGTTGGACACAGTGTTAATCAGGATTATATATTTGGTATCTGCAATTTTCAGCTCTTGAAACTTCTTCCATATTGGGATATAGCGAATATACCAAAACTTAGCAGTTTTAGTATTTAGGGTTTTTCTAGCTCCGGGTCAAACTTGGGTTTGACTTTCCCGGAGTTTCACCCAACCAAAAATCTTGATCCAGGTCTCTAAAATTCGATTTTGATGAGGATAGAAATCCTATGTTGGGCTCACTCAAAAATTCTTCTTCTGCAAGAAGCCCTAATTTCCCACACCGAAAACTGAAAATGCTCGAAATCGAATTCCACTTCGACAGAAAGATGCACCCTTCAATAGAGAGTCAGCATAGCCTTCTTTTGTTGATCGATTGTGGAGAGAGAACTAGAAAGTAAGAAGCCCTAGATTCTATAGCTACACAATGTCTTCTTTTCAGGGTGGCTCTGATACCATGTTAACTTTTCATATTATTAGCTAAGACATCAGTACTTCATTTCATTTTCATAACAAAAGCATATAAACAGGATCACTGAAAGATAGACAAGCACAACAATACAAAAGGAACACAAAGATTTATCCTGGGAAAACCCTAAAGGGAAAAACCCAACAAAAGCTTCCTCAATATAGATGCCCCAAAAGGATAAAAGATAAAACCAGCAAGGAGATCAAAGCCTGATCCTCCTCCTTCTCCAGCTACTTCTCTTCTCCACTAATGCACTACACAAGTGAGAATGTGTGCCCAAATGAGGAGAGCTACACCTCTATTTATATTCATCCGTTCACTTCAATTAACTCATCCGACATGTAGGCTCGAGTTACACATGTAGGCTCAAGTAACCACACTGGGGTGCTAATGACCCACCTTTACAATTAGAGGGGACAACCTCATGACTCTTATTAGTTCTTCCGATTAGAAGCATCGGGGTACAAGATAACACAAGTGGTTCTCCCGGTAGGACCATCGAGGACCACAAAAGATAGATATAGAATATTCTTCGAAGTTACAATATTTCAACATTTAGCTCATTTCTGAAATATTTATTCCATTATAATTTTCAAACATCATTTATTGTCCCCCTTATTCAAAATCCCAAAGCTTCCACCCCTAACCTAGGAAACTAGTAATTTTTCTCCTTGGCAATTATTGGACCCTTATCACCAACTTGAAAAAATATCATGAATATGGAAAATGTGATTAGGCCATTGTGACCCAATGAAAAATTTGGTACATGAAAAATCCTCCCTTCCCAATATTTCTTGTCCTCACGCAATTTCAAACATGGGTGTTGAAGAACCTGCTTTCTGTATGATTCTTTGAAGTTGCCTTTGAGTTTCCCAACTTTGAGTCTTTGAGATTCCATGAATATTTTAGAGAGGAACCACCATGCTTGATGCTGCACTACTCTGATTAAAATCACTTTATTAAGTGGGGAATCCATCTCCCATACTGATTGTTTCCCAAAAAATATGAAATCAGTGGGACTAAAAACTATCCCAGGGTCCCATTGCTTGTATTGCACTCCAACAATTAAGAGTGCTCTCCAACCCGTACCATTAGGAAAGAGAATTATGGGATCCAATTTTTTTGTATGCATTCTTCCGAACATCATGAGTACATAATATATATTATCAAAGTACACACCAACATAATAAAAATGTACATCAAGGAGGTGCCTCATCAAAAAATCATGAAAGTGCTTATACCTCCAAGTAAGTAGACCACCATTTGCCAAGTGCATAGAAGCTTCAAGTGACCAATAAAATCTACTCCAATGACATAGGTGAGGATCCCATGTCCCATAATGCTGCTCCAAAAATATATATTGTGCATCAATATAATAAGGCATGTGTTCTTTCATCCAAGGAGTGAATGCAGAACCTCCACCAAAATTTGAACCAAATAAAGAGCAAAGAAAACATGAAGACTTCAAGTGGTTCAAATAAGTCTCATAAATACACCCATAAATGTGTATATAATCATGAAATAACAGAGGATTTTTCTGCCAATAATAATTTTCTTCAATCATATATCTATTCACCCCAGTGTTGGATGAAGTTCCTCCAACATCAAATGAACCGAGTGTTGAGCAAGAGAAACCATGAGTCTTCAAGTGACTCAAATGAATATCATAGGTGCATCCATGTAGATGTGCATCATGATAAAGTAACAAAGGATTCTTCTACAAATGTGAATAAGAATGTGCTACAACCATGTCATCATAAAATGTAAATCTAGGAGTTCCATGCTGCTCATGTGGCACCATAAAAAAGAACCCTTTCACCCATACTTAATTGAGACTAATGCTGCAAAACATGGAATTGTAGGATGTAGGAGAATGAACTAACTCACCCAAATGATCAAAAGAGCATAAGTTTCATCATGGTAAGGATCCATATGGGTAGTATCATGTAGCTCCTTCAAAAGTGTAGTATCATGTAGAGGAATCATGCCCTTCTTTAAAAATTGCATAAACTTCATCAATAGACATTTCAAGTTCCTCTTCCACCACATCAAGTGTTTGGATCTCTTAAATATCACATTCAAACACATCAAGCACATTCAAATTTCCACATTTCTCATGATACACCATGTCATGAGAATCCTCCAAACAATATACCATTTGACAATCTGAAACATAGGAGGAAAAACAAGTATCTTACAACTTTCCAAGAAGTTGCTCATTTTTAATTGTGAGCTTATGATTATCCTCATTATTATTCAAGTATGCATAATGTAACAATTCATTAATGTGGCCACATTATATCAAAAAGAAAATACATGAAATTACCTTTGATGTGGCCCATTGCTCTTTGAATATTCTCCATGTCTTCAAGGAAGGATGTTTCCTCCTATGAAGTAGCTCTCCAACAAGAATTTGACACTAATGCTTGAGAGTCATGGATTATGCTAATGGACTCTTGGATATTCTTTTCATTAATATTTAAGGACCCTTCAAGAAAATGAGGTTGTTGCAAATGAGGCTTCTCATCTTCTTCCTTCTTGCTTGGACCAACTTCATGAAGCTCAAGTGGTGATGGGGAAGCTGATATTGTTTCTTCTTATACTATTACAAGGTCTTAATTTTCATGTTTAATGGAAGCTTGTATTTCAGCAACACTTTCAAAAGTGATCTCTATGTCACCAACATAGAGGCGTGTGTTAAATTTTCATATGCTTAGCTAAGACATCAGTATTTCATTTCATTTTTCATAACAAAAGCATATAAACATGATCACTGAAAGATAGACAAGCAAAACCATACAAAAGGAACACAAATATTTATCTTGGGAAAACCCTAAAGGAAAAAACCCAACAAAAATTTCCTCAATATAGATGCCCCAAAAAGATAAAAGATAAAACCAGCAAGGAGATCAAAGCCTGATCCTCCTCCTTCTCCCGCTATTTCTCTTCTCCACTAATGCGCTACACAAGTGAGAGTGTGTGATAAAATGAGGAGAGCTACACCTCTATTTATATTCATCCGTTCACTTCAATTAACTCATCCGATATGTAGGCTCGAGTTAATCATGTAGGCTCGAGTTACACATGTAGGCTCAAGTAACCACACTGGGGTGCTAATGACCCACCTTTACAATTAGAGGCGACAACCTCATGAATCTTATTATTTATTCCGATTAGAAGCATCAGGGTACAAGATAATACAAGTGGTTCTCCTAATAGGACCATCGGGGACCACAAAAGATACATATAGAATATTCTTCGAAGTTACAATATTTCAACACT
This sequence comes from Pseudotsuga menziesii, assembly GCA_001517045.1. NCBI lineage: Eukaryota > Viridiplantae > Streptophyta > Pinopsida > Pinales > Pinaceae > Pseudotsuga > Pseudotsuga menziesii. The sequence goes on from LPNX010137477.1 coordinate 258,471, forward strand.
GCCCCTTAACGAGAAGGGTATTCTACAACAACATCAACAACAACAATAGTAGGAGAGAGATAGAGGACATCATCAACATCATCAGGGTAATACATCTATAAATCATTGGAATATTTTCAACATCATTTAGTCTTCAACATCATCAGTACTTTGACTGCTTCGATCAGCAACATCTTCTTCAACACTTTGACCTTTCGATTAGCAACATCATCTTCAACACTTTGACCTTTCGATCAGCAACATCTTCTTCAGCACTTTGGCCTTTCGATCAGCAACAACATCATCATCATACTCTGATATTTTGATCATAAACATCATCATGAAAACATCATGAAAACATCAACATCATCATCATCAAAATATCATCATCATCACATTCTGATCTTTCAATCAGAATCATCATTATCATCAGCCTCTGATATTTCGATCAGAAACATCATCAACTGAACATCATCATACTCTAACATCAATTCATCATCATATTTTGATCTTTCGATCAGTACAACATCATCATACTCTAACATCAATTCATCATCATATTTTGATCTTTCGATCAGTACAACATCATCATCATATTTTGATAATACGACATCATCATCATCAGGATCTCATCATCATCACATTCTGATATTTTGATCAGGAACATCATCATCATCATTGCATTCTGATCTTTCGATCAGAAAACATCATCATTATCAGCAACATCATAATCATAAGCAACTTCTGATCTTTTGATCAGAAAACATCATCATCATCATATTCTGATCTTTCGATCAGAGAACATCATAATCAACAACTTCTGATATTTCAATTAGAGAAACATCATCATCATCATATTCTGATCTTTCGATCAGAGAACATCATCATCGTCAGCAACAACATCATCATCATATTCTAATCTTTCAATTAGAGAACATCATCATCATCAACAACTTCTGATCTTTCGATCAGAGAAACAACATCATCATCATATTCTGATCTTTCGATCAGAGAACATCATCATCATCAGCAACAACATCATCATCATATTATGATCTTTCAATCAGTACATCATCATCATCATAAAAACATCAACATCATCAAAACATCAACATGATCCTTCCTTTCAGAATTACGGGATTTAGGTCTTTACGGAGTTACCAATGATCCTTCCTTTCAGAATTACGGGATTTAGGTCTTTACGGAGTTACCAATGATCCTTCCTTTCGAAATTACAGGATTTAGGTCTTTACAGAGTTACTAACGATCCTCTCTTTCGGAATTATGGGATTTAGGTCTTTACGGAGTTACTAACGATCCTTCCTTTCGGAATTACGGGATCAACACATTTGTGGAACTCAGACAATCCTTCCTATTGGAATTACGGGATCAACACATCTTTGGAACTCAGACAATCCTTCCTATTGGAATTACGGGATCAATTCAATGATCCTTCCTTTTGGAATTACGGGATTTAGGTCTTTACGGAGTTACTAACGATCCTTCCTTTTGGAATTACGGGATCAACATAGATGTGGAACTCAGACAATCCTTCCTATTGGAATTATGGGATCAACACATCTGTGGAACTCAGACAATCCTTCCTATTGGAATTACGGGATCAATTCAATGATCCTCCCTTTCAGAATTACAGGATTTAGGTCTTTACAGAGTTACTAATGATCCTTCCTTTTGGAATTACGGGATCAACACATATGTGGAACTTAGACAATCCTTCCTCTAGGAATTACAGGATCAACACACGTTCTCGAGTAACGAAGTCACCGGATCCATTCTGAACAGAAGTTCAAGGATGATACAATCCTACCACTTTCATGGGGACCGAGACCTTCAGATACATTTTGAACCGAGCTTCAGGGATGATGCAATCCACCACTTTCACGGGGGCTGAGACCTCCAGATACATTTTGAACTGAAGTTCAGGGATGATGCAATCCTACCACTTTCACGGGGGCTGAGACCTCTAGATAGATTTTGAACCGAGGTTCAGGGATGATGCAATCCACCACTTTCATGGGGGCCGAGACCTCTGGATACATTTTGAACCAAAGTTCAGGGATGATGCAATCCTACCACATTCACGGGGGCCGAGACCTCTGGATACATTTTGAACCGAAGTTTAGGGATGATGCAATCCCACCACAGTCACGGGGGCCGAGACCTCTAGATACATTTTGAATCAAAGTTCAGGGATGATGCAATCCCACCACAGTCACCGGATCTATCTTGGACAGATGTCCCAGGATGATGCAATCCCTCTTCATTCTCGAGGACCGAGGTCATCGGATCACTTTTGGATAGATGTCCTAGGATGATACAATCCCTCTTCATTCTCGAGGACTGAGGTCTCCGGATCACTTTAGGGCAAGTGCCCAGGGATGATACAATCCCACTCCAACATCACTACTCCCCCTTTCGAGGAAGGTCTTTTCGAACAACACATGACTCGAAAGTGTTCGAACTTTACCCAAGACAGAGGCTTCATCAATACATCATCATTCAAACCATCATCATATACATCTTCAGTATAGAAATACGGAATCATCATCATTTGCAAAAATACTGAAACATCATCTATATCTTTAGTATGGGAATACTGAAACATAATCATCTACATCTTATCTTGTATGTAGAAATACCGAATTTTTATGTGTTACAATTGGAACAAAGGGTTCTCTGTCATCACAAATCTGGTTATCACATAGAATCATTGTAGTATCCATTTCAAGTCAAAGAGACCTGATATCAGCTTCCGAAGCCATATGACTTCACAACTTAGCAGAGCAATCTGCTATGTATTTTGCTTCAGCCGTGCTACGAGAAACACTGGACTGTTTCCTGCTAAACCATGAAATCATAGTAGACCCCAAACAAAAGCATCTACCTAATGTGCTTTTCCTGTCTGAGATACTTCCAGCCCAATCTGCATCTGTGTAGCCATACAATCTATACTCATGGCTACCATCATAGTATAGACCGAAGTCTATAGTCCCTTTCAGATATCTCATCAGATGTTTTGCGGTTGCTAGGTGAACCCGTCTTGGTTGAACAAGATATTGACATAAGGTGTTCACAGCAAAACAAATGTCTAGTCTGGAATTTCTTCAGTACATTAATGACCCAATGATCTGTCTGTAATGAGTCACATCCACTAACTCTGATGAGTCATCAACTAACAGCTTCAGGTTGGAGTCCATGGGTGTGGCCATGGATTTGCATTCCAACATATTGAATCTCTTCAATATCTCTACCGCATACTTTCCTTGGTTGAGAAAGATTTCTTCTGAACTTTGTCATATTTCCAGACCTAGGAAATAGTGCATTAACCCAAGTTCTTTCATCTCAAATTCTTCTACTAGTTTCTTCTTGCTTTTCATGATCTGTTTCTCCTTCCCTGTCAAGAATAAGTCATCCACATATAATAACAGGATGACAGGTTCATCTTCTACAACCTTGAGATAAATTTTAGGATCAACTTTACTCTTGGTAAAGCCCATAATTGACAGGAAACTGTCTATCCTTCCATACCAAGTTCTGGGAGCTTGCTTCATGCCATAGAGGGCCTTCTTCAACTTACATATATGAGTCCATATGTCTTCAACTTCAAATCCTTTAGATGTAAAACTCTTCCCCAATCATACCATTAAGGAAGGATTGTCTTTAATTCATCATGGAAGCAACTACCATCATAGTTCTGAAGGAAGTGTACCTTGCTTCCTGGAGTAAGTGTCTCTTCAGAATTAATTTCCTCTTTCTTATAGAAACCTCTAGCCACAAGTCTTTCCTTACTTCTATCAGCGACATAATTTATCTTGCAAATCCATTTGTAAGATACCACATTCTTTCTTTCTGGTTTGAGTACTATATCCCAAACATCATTCTAGTATTCTTTTATCATAACATATTCCATGAGTTCATCTTGTCAGATCATCAACATATCCTAGTCTTTTGCATTCAACTTTGAAGGTTGGAACCCAAAAGTCTTGATCCATTAGGAAGCTGTCCATCATGTTGTACCGTGTCGAACTCAGATGTCTTCTGTAGTCACTCCCCCTGAAGTGGACTATTATCTTCCTTCTTCATTCTGCACAGGGGGTTCTATGCTTGATATATACTGGTCAATAGAGTATGTCATGTCATAGTCTATTCTTTCTGAGGCAAATCATGAACCTTGCTTTGTACACTTGTTCTTGTATATCCATATGGAGGATACTACATACTTTCCTTTATGTCTCGAAATCATATCGTATACATCATTCCCCATGATCAACTATTATTCTTTGATCATAGCTTCTTTCATAGCATTCTTTTCTTCATCTTGAGTTATCTCTCATACCCATGGTAGTCTTCATCCTTCGAGGTGGATCTACCACTCTTTGAATCTCTTTCTTCCGTCATGGTGTCTCTAACCCTGGGAGCTTCAAATTCATGTTTATTGAATTGTCATCACTTGTTCTTTGGAACAAGTCTCATCCTTCTTTTCTTGTAGGAGGTTGTATAGGACCTTTCCTACAATTCAAATGCACCAGTTGCACGGTTAGAACTATTTCATAAATCATATGCATAATGACAAATTCTTATGCATCATGCAACTGTTTAGCCAATACAACATTCATCCACATCTCACAGAAACTTTCTAGACTAATCCAATATGTCAGCAAAGAGGTTTGATAAGTAGCAATGGAGAGTTGTATAGCACCATGAGCTACTTACCCATCACATGCATATTAGTAGAATACAGTCATTAATGTAAACAATCTATCATGCATAACACATCAACTGAATATAATCAAATGTAAAACAATATCATGAAATGTCAATTGAATACTTATCTTTTATTTCCTTCGTGGGTAGACTCCATCTTGATCATTCTGCTTTATCATCATTTCTTATCCAAATGATAAGATGGATAAGAGGTTTGTCAAGAATTGAGTTCTTCATATTCCTCATCACTTGAGGGATCTTCTTTGAATGGTGAGAGCTTGATCTTCAATTTGCTCCCATCTTTCTTCTTCTCTTCTTATGAGACGAGCTTCTTCCTCTTCCTAAAGTCAACTGAAAGTAATCACTTCCTTCTGGCACACATTCCTCGCATGAATGAATCCCATGATCATGGGAGGCCATTCAAGGTGGCTATCACCACTTCTGCATTCTCTGTTTCTTCTTCTACCGCTTCAAGATGTTATGCATTCTGGATCTTCACATTCTTCAACTGTTTTCTCAAATCCATCTTCTGAATTATGTTCTTATCTTCAAATAGCTTGATCAAGAAATCAAACATCTTCGGTGTCTTTAGGGAAGACACTTGTGGTACAAGTTCATCCGTGATTGAATCAACAATGATCTTCTTGGCCTTGATCAAGTTCTTCTTGTGTAAGGCCTTGAGGCTCATCTCCCTCTAGAACTGGAACCTCTCTACTCATGTAGGTGTCCAATTCATTTGCTTCAGAGAGATCAAATACTTTCATGCTTGGAAGTTTTCAACTTCACCAAGCTTATCATCAAGCTGATGTGATAGATCACTTTGAAATGAGAACCTCAAATGCAAATAACAAAAGATTAGATCTTACCGATTTGAGGTGTCCGTCCTGCTTCCGGAGCTAGCTGATCTAGGGTTTGTCAGAGAAACCCTAATTTTCAAAACTTGGAATCTTTCAAATATGATTGGATATAAATATAGATATCTTCAAATGGAGCTGTCCAATGTACTCCTTTTTTGAAAACAGTGGAGGGAAGCTCCTAGAACATGAAGCCCTAGTTTTCCAATTTCTTATGCAGAAATGCCTGTTACTGTTTCTGTGATATCTCCGAAATTACTGCTCCTATGTGTCTGAAATTTTTCATGGAGGTAACCTCGCATGTACTTGATACAAAACCACATGTTTAATCAGATTTGGTTTCACAAATTCGGATTTATGATCATTTTACCAAGGTGACCTGTTACAGGACTGTTCAAAACAGTGAAGTTGTACGGAATTCCACGTATCACTGGTTCATCTTCAGGTTCAGAAATTTGGACCACAAAAATTACAGTCCGTTATATTTCTGGAACATCTTCAGGAATTCCATTTGGACCTCTGTAGCCCAAGCTATAGCAATTTTACCTAGGTGTCCTGTTTAGGGATGAATTCTGGAAGAGGTTGGAACCCTAACTTGGAGGGATCATATCTCGTATAATATAGAAAATATGAGGCTGAAGTTTGGACACAGTGTTCATCAGGATTTTATCTTTGGTCTCCGCAATTTGAAGCTCTTGAACCTTCTCCAATATTGGGATATAGCAAAAATACCAAAACTTAGTAGTTTTAGTATTTAGGGTTTTTCTAGCTCCGGGTCAAACTAAGGTTCGACTTTCCCAGAGTTTCACCCAACCAAAAATCTTGATCCAGGTCTCTAAACTTCGATTTTGATGAGGAGAGAAATCCTATGCTGGGCTCACTCAAAAATTCTTCTTCTGCAAGAAGCCTTAATTTCCCACACGGAAAAATGAAAATGCTCGGAATCGAATTCTGCTTCGACAGAAAGATGCGCCCTTCAATGGAGAGTCAGCCTAGCCTTCTTTTGCTGATCGATTGTGGAGAGAGAACCAAAAAGTAAGAAGCCCTAGGTTCTATAGCTGCACAATGTCTTCTTTTCAGGGTGGCTCTGATACCATGTCAAATTTTCATATGCTTAGCTAAGACATCAGTATTTGATTTCATTTTTCATAGCAAAAGCATATAAACAGGATCACTGAAAGATAGACAAGCACAACCATACAAAAGGAACACAAAGATTTATCCTGGGAAAACCCTAAAGGGAAAAACCCAACAAAAACTGTTGGACGGATTAAAGTAACTGAGAGGGGGGGTGAATCGGTTACTTACCAAAATGCATCTTTTTAAAGGATGTTTCAGATTTATTATGGACATATGTTTAAACCATTCAACATATAGCAGCAAATTAAATAACAGTCAACATTCAATCACATCAATGAACACGAGACACAATGTTTTCACGAGGAAACAAAAAAAAAACTCTTCTTCTTAAGAATGAAAGGTAAGCTCCAACTCCTCTTTACATTCTTTTATTTTTCCTGAGCTCCAACCCAGACGAGGCTGCTACCTCTGGAAGCTCCAACTTCCAATTATACAAGCACCAACTTGTTTCTATTTTCTAGCAACAACCAGAGAGATGCTACAACACCCCAAAGAACTCTGTTCTCCCTTGCTCCACCCTACCACCCTGATTTTTCTTTGAATTACAGAATGAATCAAACCCTTACAACCCCTCACTGTCTATGAATAGACTTTATAAATCAGCATTTACATTATGATTCTGAATTAGACAGTGTTACAGATATTCATAACAGATGTTATAATTCTATCTCTGTACATTTTTCTCTGTTTATCATCA
>LPNX010137477.1:271957-284687 GCA_001517045.1 Pseudotsuga menziesii
GTCCATCGAATACCCAGCTTGTCTGACTCTCTGCATTCCATTGGCTTCTCATCAAATCAATACTGTGCTAGACTCTTCATGTTCCACTGTTTCCAGTTCAAAGGGCCCTGGCCTCGGCTCTGAATATGGAGAATTCCTTTGCTCTGGGGTTTTACCTTTCACAATGGAGTTCCACTCTCCCTTACTCCAAATCACTTCATTCTAGACGTTGCTCTGCAATGCCATGCCACGCCAGTTCAGCATGTTTTCGACTTCCTCCACATCTTTCTCCAGCGCCACATTCCTTCTGGTCTGGCCAGAGCTTAAGCCATCTGTACTGTTCATCTCCTTCTACGGTTTTGGTCATCAATTGCTTGAATGATAGACATATTCCTTGATCTGGAGCTCTATACACTCAGGGTTGAGGGAGGTATTGTAAGTATTGGGGCTCCTTTGTCGCTTAAGAAGAAAAAAAAGGCACCAAAAACATCATGACGAAGGTTAAGTTTCTTCATTTTTGTCCTTAACATCTCACTCTTCCACTGGTTTATATACTTTTCCTTTCTCCACATTACCCAGCCTTGCGTTGCAAAAAAAACAAGCCTCCAAACGCAGTGTGATTCGATACCATGACCTCCCAACCAAGAAAATGGTATCAAGCAGGGAGAATGTTTTGCATATTAAGAAAGAACAAGAACATAAAATTCTTTTCACAATCTTCCCGACTCATGAAGGAATATTACAATAAAATATTCCGGACTCATGAAGGAGTATTACATTATTTCTAGCCATGAAACCAAATAATGATGTTAAAAAAAATTCATTCGTTCCTAGCCACGAAATGAAAAAAAACAAAAGTCCATTCGTTCCATGTGGGAAAATCTGTACGTTCTAATTTATGTAAGTATTAGGGCTCATTTGTCCCATTGCTGCTGTGTGTGCTTTGCTGTATAATGATTACTGTATAATATACCTGTGCTGCAAAGTTTGACAGAATGGCAACATCTAACAAAAACTTCCTCAATATAGATGCCCCAAAAATATAAAAGATAAAACGAGCAAGGAGATCAAAGCCTGATCCTCCTCCTTCTCCCGCTACTTCTCTTCTCCACTAATGCGCTACACAAGTGAGAGTGTGTGCTCAAATGAGGAGAGCTACACCTCTATTTATATTCATCCTTTCACTTCAATTAACTCATCCGACATGTAGGCTCGAGTTAATCATGTAGGCTCAAGTTACACATGTAGGCTCAAGTAACCACACTGGGTGCTAATGACCCACCTTTACAATTAGAGGGGACAAACTCATGACTCTTATTAGTTATTTAGATTAGAAGCATCGGGGTACAAGGTAATACAAGTGGTTCTCCTGATAGGACCATCGGGGACCACAAAATATACATATAGAATATTCTTCAAAGTTACAATATTTCAACAGTGTGAACACCCATCAGTAGGTACTCATTCATAGTTCAAGCATCCATCAGTAGATGCTATTTGTTTCGTTTCCAAGGTAGGATGTGTCTCAAAATTATATTCAATATTTTCAATAGAAACTTGAGTCATACTCATGTCATGTCTCTTCATCTTTTTTAGAGTCACTTGGGAGTGACTTTCGATCCTCATAATGTAATTCTTTTTCTGTTTCAACACCCACATAACTTGGTGGCTCCTTGGTCTCCTCCATACTTGTGAATTGCTGATTATTCCTTAATGAATTCACATTTGAATTATTTTTCCTAAATTAATTCAACCAATCATACAATTCTTCAAAATGAATGGTATTATGTGTCTCTCCATGATGGAAACTTCTACTACCCCCTTCTGCCAGCTTACACCTAAGCTAGCTAGCCATCAATTCGAATAATTTCATAAGATGCTGGGCCATGTTCTTGGTTATGTAATAAACTAGAGTTTTTATGATTTTTATATGATTCTCACCATCATATGAGGTTCCCTTTTCATCCCTAGTCATAGTTTCCTAAAAAAAATGCCTTCTTCTCCTACTTTTTTTTCCTCTTCAACAAAATAAATTTTGAGTTTCAATATCTAGTGGTGGTCCCTAATTTATTTTCCTCATAAATATAAGACCACATTAGGTTCCAAGATCATGTTCTGATACCACTGTAATTTCTCTTTTTAATAATTTTATTAAAATGACCAATTTCTCACTTTGTCCCCTATTTTTGACCTTTGACTAGTTTTGATGTCTAGGTCTCCAAATTGGCCCAAATGCTCCCAAATATTATGAGAAGGTGTATAAATGATATTAATACTTGAATATTATGTTCAGGGTTGACTTATTACCTTCCAATTACTTCTTCAAACTTGTTTAATATTCTGGCCAAAGTAGGAGTCTTTACTCGCAAATTGAGATTCTAATTCCCCTTGGTTAAATGCTGAAAATGGCTTCTCAAATGATCCAAAAACCACTTGAATTTATGAAAATAGGAAGAGTATATTTAAGGGATATTTTTAAGGTCTCATATGCATCATTATTCAGCTTATAAATACAATTATAACCCTCTCCCAAACAGCTGGAAAATCACTAATTTGACCCTTGGGGAAATGTCATCAAATCTTCTCCAAATGCAATTAAACTAAGTAAGATGAATTAAAATGATTAAGTGATGAAGATGAAAATTTTAATACTCATAAATTAAAGTCTATTCATCATAAATATATCATATACACATTCTCCCATTCGAAATAATGAGAATTACCATGGCATAAAACAATATAATGAGGAAATGGTAATTGTTTGCTCATTAATATTCACTTTTGCATATAACCCTTTGGTATCTAGACCTGATAATTTATGAGAATGAATAAAATATCATATTAAACTCATTAAAATCATAAATTCACCATTATAATCTTTAAATTATCAACATTCAATGGCATACCGGGAAATGGTCATTGTTTGCTCATTAACAGTCACTTTTACATTCAACCATTGGGTATTTCGACCTAATACTTTATGAGAATGAAGAAAAGAGAATATTTAACTTATTATAATCAGAAATATATCGGGATAAACTCTTCCAAAGAGTACAATATGTAATGTCCCCATTTTAAATAATTGCATAGCAGGAAAATTCCATCAATCCTACTAGTTCCCTAGGTTGGGTGGAAACATTGGAAAGTTAATAAGGGAGCTAATAAATGGTGTTTAGACATTAGAAGGAATAAATATTTATTTAATGGAGTTAATTAAATTAATTCAAGTGAAAAATTAAATGGCTATGGAGAATGGAGACACATGGAGACTATGGGGCCACTCAAGCTAGAATTCCTATGTTAAATGTCATCCTCCTCTTGCAATATCGAATCTATGGGAAGCATAATTTTTTTAAATGGATTATAAGGTTAATATACTTGTCCATATGCTTCATAGGTCTAATTTGGGATGAATTGTAACTTACATGGGGAGAGGAAGGGCCAAATGGGAGTTTCATGGACACTTGGCTAGATTCCCCTTACAGTTTTGACACCTATGACACCAATGATGGAGCTTCTATGAAAGTTATGACACAATTAATATATGAAGGATGCCATATGAAATATATGACATGTCAGGTCAAAATATACCATCCAATAGTGTTGGAATATATTAAACCCACCCACAACTTAGGATAAAATAATTAATCATTATTTGATTAATTATTCACCCACTAGCTTAATTAGTTGGCATCCACTTGGACCTTAAAGTAAATACATGCCATCTATATCCTAGGAATGGCTTATTTCTAATTTTGGGTTGATCTTGACCACCTTTTGACCATCCAGAATTAGTATATAGCACTTTAAAGCATATTCTGCTTTATTATGCTTTTTCTTCTTTTCCTACTTTTCTATTTATAAGATATAAGCTAGTCAACTAGGAAACTGGTAGCTTTTGTTTTCAACCCATCCTCCATTAGTTTTTCTCCATTTTCTAGGATTAGCATGTTTTTTACATCTCCTTGAAAACTCACTCATGATTTTTCCAACTCGTGAGGTCCTTGATAGATTTGGAAAGCGCTTTAGCCACATATGGGGGTTTGCTATATTTTGGTAAGTCAGCCTTTTTGAGCTTTATGAGTTGTTTCCATACAATTCAATTTTCCTATGATGGATGTAATATTTATGTAAAATATTATTCATCATTATTCAATGGAAGGATACACACCAATACTCATCTGTTCATTCATGTGATTCAGTCTCTTTTCTTCTCTCTATTTTTCCTGTGTATGCTTGTGAGAATTCTTAGTAGCAAGATCTATTTCCTGTGCTTCTTCTAAGCATCATTGCTCATAGAATTGATATATTATTTCTACATGGTATCAGAGCTATAGGGAGCACAAGATTTCCATCTTCTACAAAGTATAAGAGCAGCAAGGTTGATCAAGTTCTACAGAGTTGAGGAGTGCATCCAGTCTCCTATCCCTCTTTGAAGAGAGCTTGTCGAGCTTACAAGATTTTCTACTAGTTTGTTTTGCAGGTTGCAGAGAGTATCTCCTGGAGGATATCAACAACTTCAATATGGATTCAAAATTTCCTCTACTATATCCTTTCAACTATGCTGATTGGAAGCCAAAGATGAGTGCATACTTGAAGAGGCAATGTCTCTTTGATGTCTCCATTGGTGCATTGAGTGAACCTGAGTCCTATGAAGAGAATATTGATTGGATAAATAATTGTGATAGAGCTTATGGAATTATGTGTTTGGGAATGTCTCCAAATATATATCATCTCATAGATTCTGTTGAGTATCCATTTGAGCTTTAGAAGAATTTGGACAAAGCTTTTGGTTTGTAGGAAATAGAAGATGAAGCATGAGAGAACCTAGCATCTCCTATTGTTCTCTCTCTCAAGATTTCTTGGCCTCTAAATTCTCTGATGAAGTTGATCATGATGAAGAAGTTTCTCATACTGTTCATGTTGCTGCTGCCCTCCTTGATTCGAATGCTTCCTCCTTCAATGAAGAAGCAAATATTGAAGAGCCATCTTTTTCTATGTCTCTTGAAGGTGATTTTTCTTCTTGTGATACTAATGATGAAAAATAAGTAACATATGGAGCTGATATTTATATTGATGATGATCCTATCACGCATTACTTGTTCTCTATATCTCCTATCTTATATTTTGATATCTATGTGCCAGATCCTTCACACTTTGTGCATACCTCTCTCATTGATGGTGCACAACCCAATGATTTCTAGGATGTTTTCTTAGCCAAATCAAGTATTATTTGTATCATACCACTTACCTTACTTGATATCATGTGCTTCAGCATCTCCTCATTTGTTCTTGGCATCAATACTCAGAGCCTTCTTGAACATTGTGAACATCTCATTCTTTCCTCCTTTCATACAAGGGATTCATTACCAGTGTATTCCCAAGAGTCTATTGATATGCTTATATGTGATCCTTTGGATTCTGATTTAGAAGCATATTTTCAGGTTTATACACATATAATACCACCATACATACCATCTATCATACCTCTGAATAATCCAAAGACTATACAAACCCCAAACTCACTAGTTGATTCCTCATTGGTCTCTTATGCAGTGATATTTATCTTACATGGTTTGAAGTCTTTCCTATCTTTCAGTGGCTGGTTATCCATGTCCTTAGTCATATTTGGACTGATATTAAATTTTTTTGGATATATTCTAAACACTTATGGTTCAGATCTTATGCCCATCCATCATTCAGATTTTTACACCTATCAGTTTTCCCCAGTTGCTCATAATTTTCCTAGTCTAGCCCTATATCCTCATGGAGCCACTGAAGCCTTTATCCTTGCTATTCCATATGCTAATATTTATTATATATCAAAGTTTTATCAGCCTCATATCAGATCTAAACAGGTGCTACATCAGATTGGAAAATTGACATGTGATTCACATCACAATTTTGCAGCTATTTAGGGAATTGAGTGTGAAATAAATTGTCTTATTTTTTGTACTATTTGGGAAGGAGTATGCAAAGATATCTTTTCCATTTTAGATTATGTTTGCAGATCATATTTTGAAAGCAGAAATAAGCATTTAGATAATTCCCCTACTTCATCAGTTGATGAGATACAAGGAGTCTCTCCTCTTCCTTCTTGCAGGTTCTACACTCTAGTACATGATCATGGAGTTCATTATTCCTTTAGCAAGTCCTTCATCCAGAAGCAGTTCATTCAACTCATTAAAGTGAAGATAAAGATATGTTGAAGACATATTTCAAATTTTTTGCCTTGTCCTATCTTGAGGGAGGATTTTCCCCATGTGGTTTTGCCTCTTTCCTCACTTTTCTGGACATAATAATTGTTAAAGGGTGACCATAGCCTTGTTGCTGGGCCCTATATGCATCTATATGCATCCATATTTTTTGTCATACCATCATAAATTCAGACTTATAGGGGTGTGTTTGAATATATTAAACCCACTGACAACTTAGGATAAAATAATTAATCATTATTTGATTAATTATTCACCCACTAGCTTAATTAGTTGGCATCCACTTGCACCTTAAAGTCAATACATGCCATCTATATACTAGGAATGATTTTTTCTAATTTTGGGTTGATCTTGACCACATTTTGACCATCTAGAATTAGTATACAACACTTTAAAGTAGATTCTGCTTTATTTTGCTTTTTCTGCTTTTCTATGGATAAGATAAAAGCTAGTCAACTGGAAACTGGTAGCTTTTGCTTCTGACCCATCCTCCATTAGTTTTTCTCCATTTTCTAGTATTAGCATGTTTTTTCCATCTCCTTGACAACTCACTCATGCTTTTTCCAACTCGTGAGGTCCTTGATAGATTTGGGAAGTGCTTTAGCCACTTATGGGGGTTTGCTATATTTTGGTAAGTCAGCCTTTTTTAGCTTTATACAATTGAATACATTCTGAAGTTACAAATATATCAACACTCCCTCTTAACTAGGAAGGTATTCTCTCGACACAATTTATCAACACAAGTCTTCTTCTATGTATCATATGGATCATCATCAAGTCATCTTCATGGTCAAGTCATCTTCATCATCTTCATCGTCAAGTCATCTTCATCAAGTCTGGATCATTACTTGATCTGGATCATCATCAAAGCTAGATCATCACTAGATCATCATCATCATCACTGCTTCTGCTACCTCAATCAAATGGTGCTATCTCTTCATTCTTCTCGTCACAGGAAGTTCTACAGAGCCAACCCTTTTTCATGCTAGTTGCAGGCCTAGCCTCCAGGTAGGTATTCACCTTATTCAACACTTATATTTGGCCATGAGAGAAACACATCCAAGAGCCATGTCAGAATGGCCATCCCAGCACTTACATCTTTCGTTCTCAAAGAATGGCTCTCATCTGTAGGATGAGTGTCAGTCCCAGAATGAAAAAAATTCCTGGTAACTGACCAGGTGCCTCCATTCTCCCAGAGAATAGCCTTTCATCACTAAGCTGAGCTTCAATCCCAGATCGAATCAATTTCTTGGTAACTGACCAGGTGCCTCCATTCTCCCAGAGAATGGCTTCTCAGCACTAAGTTGAGCTTCAGTCCCAGACTGAATCAATTTCATGGTAACTGACTAGGTTCTTACATTCTCCCAGAGAATGGCTTCTATAGGTCTTCATAATATTTGACCATACTGTGGAATCCTTAGGACTAATTACGTGCATCAACAAAACCTTGAAAGAGCATCCTATCACAGACTATAAGATATCGAAGGATATTTTACATGTGATCGTCACAAAACCTTGAAAGAGCATCCTAGCAGAGACTATAGGATCTCTGGTGTAGGCGGATCGATCTCAACCGACCCCAACCCGCACTTCCAGGATCTGATGGCTCCTACACTTAGTAGGACTACCAAACTTAGCCTGATGGCCAAATTTCCCCTAGAATTGCCTCCCCGCAACTTTCCTTCTGCCAATCCCCTTCCACAGGGGGGATGTGGGATGTAGGATCTCAATTACCCCAAATTTCTCTCCACACTTCTACCTCCACAAATCTGTTTCACAATTGAACCTTCGCATGCAGGATGTGAACTTTCCAAAGTTGCCCCTTGCAACTTTCTCTCCTCAAATCTTTCCCCGCAACTTTCTCAGCCGTCCGATCCTTGCGGCCTTCTCCACGACTGTCTATCTTCCTCTTTTGATGCAGCTCTTAGATGTCTATGGATCTGTTAACTTCCACGCAATTCTTCATGAAGGATACTTTAGGACCGTTAGATCTTAATTTGCGGCCTTTCTTTTCACCGTTCGTTCTCTGCAATAAACTTGTTACGGAAGAAACCTGCGAGTTGCGTCAATTGATCATGAAATGGATCAATCCATCCTGCAATGTTCACGATATCCTAACCTAACACTCTTATGCATGCATCTACTTCCTACTTCAACTGTTTAAGTAAGAAATTGATACGTGAAATCAACACTTCATTGAAATACACAAATATTCATGAAAACGCCGAAGTCGGCTCTGCAAGATATAAAGTTCAATACAGCACATGCATAGAGGTTAACAACCCTACAAACACACGATTAATCCTTCTATTAAGCAACAAAGGTAAATACACACAGCTTGGATCTCTCTTCTTCTGATTTTCAAAATGCTTACAAACAGGAATCAGACACAAGTCTGTCCTCTCTCTGCAATCGGAATTCTAGATGTTGAAGAGTAGAACCCCTCCTACATATCTAAATGGTTTATTTAAACTAAAAATGCTATCCTAACCTGAGTGGTCCTGCAACTGAAACAAACACTACTAAGGCGCATGATGAAATGTCCTATTGCAGTTGCAACAATTTCCCAAATTTCTAAAAATTTTGGACCCTCCTTTTAATTTTATCTAGCCTAGGTGCTTTTAATTTCTTTAAATTTGTCCTGGAAGTCTATTTTTATCTGCTTAAGAAATTGATCGTTGGAAGCCCAGTCAACTAATTTTTCTACTAGGCCAGAGGACAAATGAGCTAATTTTACCTCTGCCCAGCCATAAGTCTGCCAAACAATTTTCGTTTTGATTTTTCAATGATTTTATTTATCGTTGTCGGAAGTTGTTTGAAGATTGAGTCAGGGCATTAGTTCTCTATGCTGCCAACATTGTGGAAGAGAAACGATGAACAACATTTTTTCTTGCCGATCTGTGGTCTTTTATTTTTTTGGTTTTTTTTTTTTTCCAAGAAAAAAAAGCGTAATTTTATTTCAAGCCGAAGCGATACAAAATTACATTCTGCAGGTGCAAATGCACGTCAAGGACAAGACCAAAGGTCTGCAAGAGAATAAAAATAAAAACACAAATGTTACAAAAATTTTCTAGGAGTTTGGGATTTTATAATAATCCTCAAGTTTCCCTTTCTTTCCTTTCTTCTTTTTTGTCACCTCTGTCCAACCCCCCTGCTGAGGTGTAGCTATAATCAGCTCGTTGTTCACCTGATCCAGTAAAGGCTGTACTGAGGTTTTGTCTTTATCAGAGTCTGAACTTTCCGTTTCATGTGCACGCTTTGACCCGGTTAAGGAATTAGCCGTTAATTGCATGTTTTCTGTGTGTATTTCCTTTCCATCATTTTCGGATTGTGGAGGATGTTCCATCACAGTTTCAGCTGTATGCACTATTTCCTCATTGACCTCCTCCTCTTTTTGTACTTCTGGTTCACTTTCCTCACCCTTTGAATCCTCATCAGTAGAGGGAGCATAATCTGCCTACCATGTTTTCCCTTTGGTCTTCGTCCCCTTTTTCTTTTTAGGAAACCTTTTTTCCAGTGGGCATGAGTCTTGTAAATGTCCTGTTAGATGGCAGAATCTACATCTAAAGGCAGTATTTTCATAGTCTAGGGCCTGAAGCCATTTGTGCTTCTCATATATTAGCTGGACTTGATCAGGGAGACCCTTGCTAAGGTCGAACTCCACACATATCCGTGCATAAGTAAAAAGCCCCTGCTCATTCTGATCCGTATCACTTTTAATAAACTTTCCAAGCAGATTGCCTATTTCTTCCAAGACTAGATGATGCCAGAAAGGAAGGGGCAGATTGGGTAAACGTACCCATACCGGCATTTTGGTTACCACCATTGTATTGGCATCAAAATCAGGAAACCAGGGTGTTAAGAAAAGCCCTGCTCTCCCCCAAAACCAAGGGCCCTGCTCAATGATCTTCTGATAATATTCCTGTGAATCAAACTGTACAACACAAAATCCTTTGGAGCATAAAAGAATTTGACAATTTGTTGTCGAATTTGTGTAGATCCAGTTATGAAGATCATAAGATCTGGGCCAAAAGCCATTGAAACGGCAAATGAGAGCATTAGTTTGAAGAATACTGAAAAGTTTTGTTACCTCGTTATTATTGACCTCCAAGGATGGGATATCATCCAGTTTCTCCACTATATACGGCTTGGGTTGTGTAGCTGGTGGTGCTGTTGATGTCGGTGGCCCCTTTGAACGAGCTGCATCCTTAAATGAAGAGGGGCCGGCTGTTCCTCTATTCCCAAACGATCCTCCCCGCAAACGAGTCTTCACATACAGAGTAGAATTCTTAAAAATCTGGCAATCCCTCAGCCTATCAGCCTCATTCAGAACTTTACCTCCATACATAATGTAGAAGTAAAATCGAGAGTAACCCTCTCTCTGTTCTATCATTGTTTTTATGGTAGCCCCTGTATCTTGATCAGAAACCCACAGCAAGATTGTTTTTCCTGAAAGGGTTTTTATAAAAAGCTGTTATTTGACAGCCTCTGTCCCGAAGCCAAGAACTGAAGACCGTTCATGAGATTCATACCTTTTTTCACCATATGGATGGACCGATAGAGGCCTATCAGGTCGCATGCGGCTGGATCTCCTTTTTGTTTCTTCGATTTTTCCAATAGTAGAAAGACTTCCTTGGAGAAAAGAGTAAGTAACAAAAAATCCCGCGTCCTGTATACTCGCGCCGAACTGTTCTGTAGCCGCTCCACCACGAAGGGAAAAGTTAAAAAACCCTGCACCCGCACACCAGATAGCCATAAAAATGTTTTCTCGTTGATGCTGGTCCATAACACTGATCGAACAGAAACAAAACATATGCCCGCCGTCTCTCCAAGGCTCGACGCTCCCAGATCTTCCAGTACTGAAAAGAAACATAGATGTTTCCGCCAAAAATAGTTACAGCTCTGCTGGACTAGTGATCCGCCTCCACTGCATGGCCAGAGTCGATGACCATCCTTCTCAGTAATTATCAGATAAGCCATCCCTGTAGAGGCCCGGCGGCCATGGGCCTCGGCTCTAGCTAGGGAAGAGATTAGGTTTTTTTCAGCGCTCATCTTTTTCCCCATTTTTTTGGTTTTATTGTTCAAACCTTTTGATTTTTCGATGATTGTGTTTTTATTCTCACTATCAGAATGTTTTTTGACTAGCGGTTGGAGGTTTAGTCCTCTATGATGCCGCCATTTTGAGGGGCTTGTCATTTGTATCTTCGAAACTGAAGAGTATTTTGTGTCTTGAATTTTTGATGAGTTATCAGTTGTTTCGATCGTCGACGGTTTTGTGATCCGTGGAACCCACAGTCAGTTTGTTATCCGTCGTTGTGGCTGTCGTTCAGACTATTTCTTCGATGTTTAGTCCGTTGCACCACCAACGCATTAGTCGTTAGTGGTTTCGATCTCTGACGCGTAACTATCGGTGGTGTTTAGTGTTCGGGAGTGCCGACACTATGGAAGTGTTGAGGTTTAAGTCACCAATGCATAGTACTTAGAGCCTTCGATCACTGGATTTTTTATTTGATCAGAGAACCTGTAGTCTATATGTTACCTGCCATTGCAGATGTCTTGTGATCTATCCTTCCAATGTTTAGAGGTTCTGCTTGCCGATAGATTTGGAGTCCACCGACGCATAAACCTTAGAGCTTCTGATCTCCAACGTTTTATTTGATCGCGAATGCCATAGTCAGTCTGTCTCCTGCTATTGCGGCTGCGTAGTGAACTAACCGTCCGATATATAGTAGTGCCGCTCGTCGATAGGGTTTTCCCACCATTATCTTTTACCGAGGGTTATTATATATAGTGGTGGAACATTGTTTATTATTATCTTGGTTGAAAATGGGTATGCCCCATCCTTGTTGAATCAAGCTGTACCACCTTTCCCAGCTGTCTGATTTTCGTTCGATTGGCTTTCTATCGTGGAGGTTCTTGGGTCGTCCCTCTGACTGCACAACATTTTTCTAGGTAGGACAACCATGGTCCCTTTATTTTTGATTTCTTATTGGTTGTTTGAGAACCACGGTCTTCCCTAGTTAGGTTTTCCTGTAGTTTGTGCCGATTGTCCATTAGAAAGAATTTTTAACCTCACGGTAGTCTGGTTTGACAGTAGGGGTTTTGTGAGCCTGAGTTTTGAGCCATTATGGTTTTTTCATCCTTTCCTGAAAAGATTAGGTAGTCGGTGCAGAAAATCCTTACACTGTCCACACCACCTATTTTGGGGTTGCTTATGGCCATTCGAGGGGGGAGTTTTCAGTTTTCATTTCATCGTATGCATTTACCCTATTTTTATGGGACGCCGGAGGGTTTTTGATTTTCGGTCAAGTTGGGATTCCTGCGATGAGAGCACTGTATAGGGCCTCACATTTTTATAGCTGTATTGATAGTGTGGTTCATGTTTATGGAAGAGTTAGATTATTTTGTGCAGTCCGGTTTAAATGATGCGTTTTTGTTAGTTTTTCAACATTTAAGCTAGCATTATGATAAGATCTTTTCACTAAGAGAATAACAAGCACAACAATCACATAAGCATATCACAAGAGACAAGAGAC
>LPNX010137482.1:0-13937 GCA_001517045.1 Pseudotsuga menziesii
AAATATTGATATAAATTAATTTTATTATTTTATAAATTTAATAAAAATATAGATTATTTGTATATAAAGATGTTATGGTTTGGTTGAACCATTATGGGATTGACAAAAATGTCATTTTACAATATAAGCAATCACAAAAATACTATGACATTTAAGTTTAAATAGAAAATGTGGGAAGAGAACAATTTAGAGGTTAAAATAAAATTAAGATATTACAAGGAGATCATTACACCGAAGAGGTGCATTCTACAACCCAGTATGGGAGAGATGTGTAACTCCTTCCGTGCTCATCGTAGAGTTGACACATGTCCTTTATAAAAAATAATAAAATATTATTAAAAATTACATGTTGGCTTAAATTAAATTTAAATTATTTAGAATTGCATATATATATATATATATATATATATAACAATATAAATTAGATAAACTAAAACCATAAACATTGGATTACACATTTCCTCAACACTTCCACTCTTAAAAAAAGTTTACAACTTGAGATATTTGATCCCTCTCGGTGCTTGGTAGATCTCCTTTTAGATGGATCTATGCTGGTTAATCCTAATATGGAATATCAAAATATCTCTCTATCTCAACGAGTTTGAAGAAGAAAGTTAATATAGCCAACATAAAAACAAACTCTCTTGAGGTTCATAGCAAAACAAGGCACTGGGAAATTACTTGAAACACTATGGGTGGAAAAGATCTATGAGCTCTGTGAGTCTTTGAGCGTTGAGGATGAATGCCATTTTCTTTTAGAGTTCCCTGCATACACCCACATTCGATCATAGTTTCCTATTATTTGTTAGAACTCTAAACTTCATGATCCTCTAACATGTCAAAACTATGGTAACCTAGGAACACTTCTTTCTAAGCTTTTTGATCATAGGAATAAAATTTTACAGCAATCCAAATAATTCGAATATCTTTTCTTAAGGTTCATTAGACCAAATAGGTATCAATGGACGTCAATCTTCATTATCATCATCGTAGTCATCATTTGAAAAATATTAATATAAATTGAAGGTTCTCATTAAAAATATAAACACGTTTCTTTAAAAAATGTGCATGTGTTTCGTTAACACACTTAATCTCAAGACAACTTGAGATAGTATTATCACTTGTACTTTTGTTGTTTGTACAACATCAGGAGTCATTCGCTGTACTTGTGGTTTGTATCAAGTCAGGACTTGTGTTTTGTATCAATACATTTTTATCATAGACAATACCCTATGAGAATGGATCTCCAATTGTGGAGATGATCTTGTGTTGTATCAAAATTGGAGTCTTGTATTGTAACAAAGTTTTGGACCTCCATTGTTGAGGTTGTTCTACTATGTGATATATTGATAGTCGTGGTCACTGAGTGTATAAGTATCCTTTATGGATTAGCTACCCATAGAGTGAATTACTTTAGCATATGACTATATGGCTTGGGATACTATATTGTTGGTTGTGGAGCCCGATCTTCCAAATTCAAAGATGTTATTGTTCACCTGTGTTTGTACCCCAATTTTACTGTACACTCGTCCCAGTTGGGGGGTGCAGGGTTCTGGGGGCTAGCGGGCCCTCGGCAGGGGTTCGGGGGTGAAGCCCCAAAAAGATTTTTTTTTTGGATGTTTGTTGGCCAACAGTTTGTGGAACCATGTTATTGAGTGACCCGCAGTATTTTCCCATGGTCATTCCCCTATAAAAGGAAATCATTGTAATATGGTTGTGCAATGTATTGTATCATTGTAAACAATCTCTATGAATATGTGAGAGAGACTGTGAGAGTGTGAAAAGGAAGTGCAACGATGTTGCTGTAGGTTGTGTCCCTTCATTTTGTTGGATGGTATATAATAAAGGGCTAACGATTTCTATGTGGATGTATCCCATCTTGGGTGAACCACATTATATATGTGTCTCTCTTGTAATGTGTTTAAGATTTGCATCTTGTTTAATTATTTATTTGTATAATTGTTATTGCTTTGTGATCCTATTTTTTCTAACATATATATGATAATCAGTACGTATGGAATAATTATTCTGAGTATGATATGATAATTTGGATAACTAATACACATATGGACCATGCATTAAATATTTAATGATAATGAGATAAAGCATAGAGAAAGAGAATTTGAAATTTCCCATGCAAATGTCTGAGTGAACTCAAGTTATAAAGATTCAGTAAAATATGAATGCCTCAATTAGTGCCTCGGTCAAAGCATTAGTTGAACTATTAATGAATGTAATCAGTGAAGTAAAGAAGAGCTCAATGTTCATCATTCAACATGCATCAGTTAACTACAGAGATCCATGCAACAGTTAATAATAGAAATCGTCCATGGATGGAACTAAGAGTGAAGCACTGATGACACTTAAGTTAGCATGTTAACTAAGTGATCAGTAGTCAGTTAAATATTGAGCTCAATTAACATTCAGTTCAAGTTAGTTAACAATCAATTCAAGTCAGTTAACATTCAGTTCAAGTTAGTTCACTTTCATTTCAAGTCAGTGAACATTCAGTTAAAGCTAATTGAGAAAAGGGAGGGCGCTAATGTTTGCAAGGAGGGAATTCTAGATATCTCCTCCTTGTGAATGCACCATGTGTTGATCTCAGAGTGTTTAAACCGAACCTCTCATTCACTACCTTCTACATGCCAGGGTTTTTGGCTTGTTATTAATATGCTAGGCATATGTCAAGTTCAATACAGTTCCATACAATTTATTTTGCAGGGATGCATTGGATCTCTCTTCTCTACTGCTAAGGTGATATCTCTTATATGAAAGTATGCTTATGTGTTATAAACCATTATATGCAAATCCATCTAACATGTTCAAATAATTGTTTTGTTTTTCATCCTCTGTGTTTGGATGGTTTTCCCATGGTATATCTTGTTTCTTATGGTTGATTGATTTATGTAGTTGATTTATGGAGCTAATTTATGTGGTTGGTATATTTATGAGATTTATATGTCGATGATATATTTATGAGATTTATATGTGGATGATATATTTATGAGATTCACGTGTGGATGATTTATTCATATGTGGTTGATTTATGAGATACATATGTGCTAAAATTGATTGATAAAAGTTTTAAAGTTCAAGATTCTATGATTTTGCTCAAACATTCACATGGTATCAGAGCATAGGGCATGAAAGAGCTTAGTTTTGTGCAGCAAGATAAGCCTACATATATATTGAAGAGTTGAGCAAAATATTGCAGCCATGACATTGATATTCATTTGGATGGAAGACCGCCTTGAAGGTACTTCCCAACTTCAACACATGGCAGGAAAGGGTGTTGAATATTCTTGAAGAGCATAACCTTGATGGTTATGTATCCACAATTGTAGAGGATTTTCTTGTAAATGTAACTTCTGAAGATATTTTTCATTGTATTATTTTTATTATTATTATTATATTTTTTGTACTTTTATTGTACGTCCTTTCGTGGATGTTTTCCCTCTGATCGGAAGGTGTCATTAATGTAATTAATCATGTAAGAGTCGAGGTAAAACCTTCGTTGTAAGTTGTTGAAATAGTCCCCAAAACAATATTGTAAAATGTATTTTTGAGTATCCCTAGGATAGGTTGGCCCAGTCAAGTCCAGAATTCACCCCTGTTGGACTAAAATGTCACATGCATGATTAGTATAAATAGGGAGGCGCCCTCCCTAATTTGGACACATTGCAAGCTCAAGGAAGTTCGCGCCAAGGAAGAGGAAGACAAGTTCACTAGTGAAGAATAAGAAGAAGTAGTAGAAGACATATTATATTTGATTTTTCTATATCTTTTTGACATTGTACTAAGTGATGAATCTATATTGAAGAAGTTGTTGGGTGTTCTCCCTTGTGGTTTCCCAAGATAAAATTCTTGTGTTTTTATTTTGTGTTGCACTTGTATATCTTTCAGTGATATTATTGCATATGGTTATGATGATATGTTGATAAATATTTTAAGATGTTGTATAACCATTAAAAATATAACATGGTATTAGAGCCACCCTAAAAGAAGGCACCATGCAGTCAAAATATTGTTACAACTACAGCTACTGGAGATTAGGGCTTCATGCCTGAAAACCCTTGAAGTCAAATTATAGTAATCTTGTAATTTCCACTATAAAGAGATTTTGGAGAAGTCTCATGAGCTGAAACTTGGTCAGGATGAATATGAAATCTCAATGTACCTTGTATCTGAATTTCATCCTCATATTCACTATACTTCATGAGATATAATCCCTCCAAAATACATTTTCTGCATCTTTAGTATTCATTCTTAAATAGATGACCTAGGGGTAATTTCTATATCTCGAGCTAGGAAGATCCAAATAAAATTTCGTGAGATTTGATAGATAGGGAACATACCTACATAGTTTCTGTGATGTGAGTTTCAAAATCCAAAGGTCAAACAATGAAATTTGGAAGTCCATACAAGTATTTTATAATGAACCAGTCCATAAACATGTCATATTGGGAAACTTAGCATAAGTTCCACTTGATGAATCCAATATTGCTCTAACCTGTGGAGTTGGAAAGAAGATAGACCAGGATACCTCATGACTAAGTTTTATACCTTTATGAGTGTAAAATTTAGAGATACGTCAGAATTGAGATATGACAATTATGCAGAAGAAATCGAAGAAACTAGGGAATCAAAAGTTTTGGAGTTTTCCTCCACGGTTTTTGGAAAAGGAGTAGACTATTTAGATCACCTTGAGGAGGTGCATATTTATATACAATAAAAGCTAAAATACACCAAAATTGAAAAATCAGGGTTTCTATCAAACCCTAGGTCCACCAAAAGCAGTCTTCCAGAAAATCATTGAAGCAAGCATCCAGTTGAAGAAATATCACTGGTAAGTTATATTCTCTCTATTTCCATTTGAGGTTCTCACTTTATCATGATGATAAATAGTACCAATATTTAGCACAAGATTGAAGTATCCGAGAGATTATGGGTATAGAAGAATAAAGTGCTTCCCATAGAAAATATCATGGCTTGGAAGACTATGTCAAAAGAGAAGTTGCAGATAAAGAGGGAGATGAGGACAAAGCTAAGCATAAGAAGAACCTAGTCAAATCCAAGAAGATTATTGCATATTCCATCAAGTACAATTTGATCCCACGTGTGTCATCTTTGAAGAATCCCAAGGAGATGTTTGATGCATTGAACTAACTAAGAAGAGAGCTAGAGAAGATTCGTCAAGTAATAAGGAACATGTACTTTGATCCAGAAGGATTCAACCCATGATGAAGAAGTACCTCTTATCCATCTCAGTATTGGATAAGAAGGGATGTAGTTGTGGTTGATGTAAAATAAGGTACATTCATATCTATGGTGTAGAATACTTGCTCAACATTCTTGACCATGAGAAAGACAAACATAGGTCCTCATAATCAGACAATGGAGTAGAGCATACTGTCAGAGACTCCAATAAATCCTGTAAGGATAAAGGACAAATAGGGAGTCTACCAAACAAACAAAGATAAGTGTTTAATTATCATTTCCTATATATCTAGTTACTTAAATTATATTGTTCATAGATTTAGGAAATGTATTATGTATGTTAGAATGTTTGTATTCAAGAACAATATACTACTAATATGCATGTGATGGGTAAGTGGAAGATGGTGTTGTACAACATTCCATTTCTACTTATCTAGAATGAAACCTCTTTGCTGACATATTGGGAGTAGTGCACACTCTTAATAATTTTTTGGTAGAGATGGAAGGCATCAAGAAATTTACCATATATGATGAATTTTGTAGCATTGTCTAACATAGTTTCATGATTGTCTGACATATTTCTTTATCCATAATATTTGTCATTATTAATATGAATTAAAATTTATGAAATGTTTCTAATCGTGCAACTAAATTTGAATTGTAGGAAAGATCATGTAAAATCACCTACAAGAAAACAAGGATGAGACTTATTTCGAAGAACAAGTGACGATGATTCAACAATAACACTGAAAAAGATTCACAACAACAAAGTACATGAAGAGGAACCTGAAGCTCCTAGGGTCAGAGACACCATGATGGAAGAAAGAAATTAAAAATAATACAAGAATCATGATATGAATGAGCCAAGCCTGCATGGGTGTATACTGACTAGCAAGTGCCGTGTAAATGAAGGAATGTTGTAAATGAGGTCTTAAGTTCAAATCTCACCCAGACTTATCCGTGCCCCATGCTTACGGGCTGTGTGGATGCACCTGGGGTTATAGTGGCAGCCAACGAGAATGGACCCTGTGTCACATGAGTACCAGAACCGCCCAGTTACCGATTCCCCCAGTACAAAAAAAAATGATATGAATGAGCCACAGAGACTTGTATATCCACCTCAATGGGAAAAATCCCACAAGATAATACAAGCTTGGGAACGACAGATCATCCAAGATGAAGAAAAGTATGGTGCTCCATATGGGACTCCAGTTATGTGGCACTATTGTGTGACATCAATGATGTAGATAATTCCATCTATGAAGAAGAAATAAAGAATAAAGAGTGGAAGTATTCCATGATCAAAGAGTGTTAACTGATTGTGGAGAGTGATTTAGCATCATAACATCATCCTTTGCAATGGTACCAAAAAAAGGTTAAACGGAGTTACAAAAATCTAGATATGGCCCTTCCATCCACAGGTGTCCTTTGAGTGACTGACATGAGCTTTCATGAAGTGTCATCATGGAAGTGTTTTCATGTGACGAAAACATGTAAAAGTCATCATGGATGGAGAAGTGCCATTTTAGGCTATAAAAATGCTCCCTAATGTATGAGGTTAGAGATAAAGATGATAGCTGAAATAAATTATGAAATATTGAATGGCTAAAGTAGTGGAGTTGAAGAAACTGGAGAATCCAATATCGTAGTCTCAAATGAAGGTACCTAAAAGAGAGATAAATGTCAGAAGAAAAAAAAAACCGGATCTCTAGGACATACATGTTCATATACAAATTATCGTCGTAAAGATACAGGAGGGGCCAACATGTGTATAACTGATGTAACAATCATGGCTGCACAATATGAAAAAAGGAACCATATGAAATTTAAAGGAATCATGGCCACAAATGAACAACATGGATCCATTCTCAATAATCGATCATAGCCACAAGAATACAAGGTGGATGTATGTCTCATCAAATGTCATATGAAGTGTGACAAGGTCTTTCACAACTCGGGCAATATCAAAAGATGATGATGCAATTATTGACCCAAGGTATTCAATCCAAATCGCCCAAAGGTACAAATCCTAACCATGCAAATAAAGGATTTGACGTCACACATAGTGGAAACCATTTGACTATCGGTCATTGATGAGGCAGTTAACAAACACGAGGGAAACCATCATTAATGAGAATGGTCCCCAAGGTACCTAGTACATTCTAACAAGTGTGAATAAATGGTATTGAAGTCGAACACCTGAATAATCCATCAGATATGAGACATTAAGGTATTCCCATTACCTAATAGCGAGGGAAATTTCCATTGATGACTGCAATCCCCAAGGTACAGTCATAATCTCTAAATCTCCTTCCCAGAGAAATACATGTTGAAGTCGATAGGAAGAGATCCATTGGAAGGAAGGCAATAAATAATATTCCATCATCCAACATTAGGCAAGTCAAATATTTATTGGATCTAGAACTGGTACAAAGTTTTGCAGCAAGTACTATCAAAGACTGGGTGTAATGAACCAATTTCAGGGAATGGCCAACATAAAACTTCAAGGAAACTACTGAATGGCCTAAAAAGGTTTTATCCTTGAATAGTAAGCAGTTGTGAATCCAACTAACAGTCATGTCTCCAAGAAACAATAGTATTAATATCATATTCAAAAGGACAGATCCAATATAGGTCACTTTGGTCGAAACATTTGCAAATTTTCCATATGCAACAAAAATCATAGTCAAGATAGAGTTAACCAAGGATGACTCTACAATGTCAATTCCTAAGGATTTATAATCAATAAGATCAAACTTGAGAGGAAAGATAAATTTGACACAGTTGATGGGGTCTGCAGGGATAGACTCAACATCACAAGAGTTGAAAATTATACATGGGTCAAACTCATTAGGATCACTAACTTGTTGTTCAATAGGATATTCCAAAGACTCAACAATGCAAACATAGGAGGATCGATCATCTGAAACATCAAACTCAATAGGCAATCCAAGGTTGGATTTAATGATGAACTGTGTCAACATCCATAAGAAGGTCAAACTGTATCATAGACTCTAGGAAGAATTCACACAAAGGAGGTAGACCATCCCATATAGGACACATGTCTACAAATCCAGTTGGATCAATAGGGTGGAGAGAAAACTCCAAAGTCCCCATTAGATAGAACACCCGGTTAACTGTTGGAACCAAGTCCCAAGAAGGTAAGCATGAATCCATAGGATTATTCTCAGTAGAAATTGGACATAAGATATATGAGGCCACATAATTCACTCATGGTGGGGCGGTGTCTACCAAAACACTGGGAATTAATAAAGGAAAGAATTGCTCTACAGTCAGGTAAGAAGAGGGATCGACAAATTCCAGCTTATCGATAGTGACAATTATTTCATTATGAGGAAAGTACATCACCCAAAAGAGTGTAGACACCAAATCTTTCATAGCATAAACAAATCATGCCCGAGGATCATAATAAAGTCCAAGGGGTCCTCTGTCACCATAAAATCAACTAAGATGGTCTTCCCACCCAAAGTAATATATTTTTTGAGTAATAATTCCCAAAGCTTGGCTAGTTCTTCTATTAAAATCCAGTAACAGACTATCATTCGACATAATGTTGGGAGATCACATGCCTCTCCAAGAATGTACAGATAAAATACTAACATAGGCTCCTTCATCTACAATACAACGCGCAATCATGTAGTGCTCAACTTGGGCCTTTATTTGAAAAGGTATGTCTGAAGGAAGGCGCGGGTCAGATCGGCTATCACAATTAAAGAAAGCAATATGAGGGATTGGAAAGGGTTCACTCAAAGTGAAGTTGGTGCCCCTTTTCCAGAAGGTTTTAAGATGGCAGTGAAGAAAACATGACTAATAGACAATTCACTCTCCAGAGGAATAGTGGGATTGATCAAATATGGAATTGATTCAACCACTTGATGAATGTCACTCTCCGAAGGAAGAGTGGGATTGACCAAATATGACATTGGTTCAATCACTTGATAAAGGTCACTCTATGAATGAATAGTGGGATTGACCAAATATTTCATTAATGGTTCAACCACTTGATCAACCAAAGGTTGAATATATTTTTTGGGAAACTACAGGTTGTTCAAGAGTAGGATATCCTTGAGACTTGCACCACACTCTTCGTACCTTTGCAATATCAGATAAACTAATGAGTAAGATGATCTCCTTCGCAAATATTACAAGGGAACTTAGGCTTGTGTTTTGAATGGTTGGTTTTCTCAACACTCTCAACGTGACTTGCATTGGTTGACTGCTTTCCCCCAGCATGACTTCCATAGCATGGGTGGTTAGGATCAACATGACTTGTAGAGGTTGAATGTGTTCCCACAACATGACTACCAGAGTCTGAGTGGTTGGATCCAACATGACTTGCATAGGCTAGATGTGTTCCCCTGGCATGACTTCTATAGGATGGGTGGTTGGATCCAACATGACTTGTAAAGGTTTTATGGGTGCCCCGCGCATGACCTATAGAGGCTGAGTGACTAAGATCAACATGGCTTGTAGGGGTTGAGTGAGTGTCACCATCATGAATTCTAGAGGCTAGGTGATTAAATCCAAAATGACTTGAAAAGGCTGAATAGGTGCCCCCAGCATGACCTGTAGAGGTTGGGTGACTGCCCCCTTGCTTTCATGTATTCTTCCTATTCTTCATCCTTTTACTCTTTTTATATTGTAGGTTACTAGTATCAAAACTTTTACTGCATGAGGTAGAAGGAGGAGGAGAGGTTTATACTAGTGAAGGGGAGACATTTTTTTGATGCCCTTGATATAAGGTGCTTGCTTGAGAAGAAATTGGAGCATTCAGGATAGCTGAAGTGGAAAACAACCAAATCGGTAGCCCAAGGGTGAACCCAGGAATATTCAAAGTGGCCATTAGGGGAACATCAAAATTCCCCGTAAAAGTAAAAGCACAAGAATCCCCCTGCAAGGGGTTCTCCTGGTTGGTGTTCATAGGGGTACTAACCATAGTTTCATATGTAACAAGAATGAAAAGACTGAGGTTGACTGACAACCAACAGCACAGAGAGAACACCACTAGAAGAAAAAACTAAGTATCTAGACCAAGAAAACAAAGGTACCTTCCAAAGGAAAGTTTGGGATGATCAGGGCCCATAACTAACCAACGAAGGGAAAAAAAAAGTTACCCGGGGTCCACAATACACTGCCTTTGGTCCAAACATTCAAATCAACAAAACTCTTTCCCAAAATGTATGTAGGGGATTTCCTCCCAATCCTTCCCTAGGTATAGTGGAAATAGCCTTCCACCATAACCTATGTAGACTCCTAGAGGTCAAGATGCTAAGGCTACCAAAATCACAAAGAAATTCCAATGGAACAGTCGTCAGTCCATCCAATGCGCATGGGAAGGGTAACTAAGCCCGAAACTCAAACAATATTAGGTACCATATGTGGTCGGAAGGAGGTACTGAGTGAGCCCCCAGACACACAACAACTCTAGTGTATTCTCTACTGAGTATAAGATGGATATCTCCATAACTCAGTATCGCATGACCTCTGTTGGCAAGCAGTTTTGAGGATATTTAGCTGCACAACATCGAGGATGCTATGCAAGGTCAAAGATGTCGCACAAAGGTGAAAGTTGGCATGCAAGGTGGATTGGTCGTATTTTGGATATTTTGACCATATTATGTGGATTGTGGTAATCACTTTGCAGATTTTGGTACAAGTAGTTAGGAAGTTGACTTAAGTGGACCACCAATATAAAGGAGAAAGCTTATAGATAGAGTTATAATTGCAAGTATTAGGTCTTCGTTTGGGCACTTCTTGGTTTTGTGATCTATCTAAGCTTTTCTTCGGATGGTTGTTGTCGGAGATCAAGCTTATGTCTATTTTTGGTATTGAATCTATCAATGATCTATGTTTTGATGTAAGATCTGAACTAAAGAACTATTTTGGGAACCTGTGATTTGTTGCGAAGTTAATATGAAATGACGGAGAATTGAGGAATACACTATGTCTTCTTACATTTTCCTCTTTTCCTATTTTCTGCGATGTGAATGTGAATAAATATTGCATTATTATTTTTATCTCAGTATGATGCGATGCTTTCCCATTCTGAATGATTCCATCTTGGCAGATCTATTTATGCATCATGATCGTTGATG
The DNA here is from genome assembly GCA_001517045.1 of Pseudotsuga menziesii. NCBI lineage: Eukaryota > Viridiplantae > Streptophyta > Pinopsida > Pinales > Pinaceae > Pseudotsuga > Pseudotsuga menziesii. The sequence continues at coordinate 11,334 of LPNX010137482.1, forward strand.
CGGTTTAACTATGTTGATGTGATCCACTGAATAATAATGTTGATCTGTTATGCTAAGTAATGTTGTGATAGGTTGATATTAGATGTGAATTCCTCCTTCTTACTATGGAAACTTAGTTCTTATAGTTCTCCCTTGAACATCTTGGGTGAGAATTCATCTGTTGTGCAGGTGTTGCTGGATGAGGTAAAACCTGTCTGGGTTGGTGCTCAAGGAGATCGTTGTGTTTTGGGTGTCGACAGTGACTGAACCCCTGTCGATGGATTTGTGTCAACAAATGGTTCTGTTTCCATGACCAAAGTGCGAAGGAGAGGGGGGACATGTTGTGGCACCCGACGAAACTGGAAATACAATATTGGTTCGATTAGAAGGCACAAGAATTTGATGTGGAAGAGAATCAGAACCATGGAGTAACGATGAAGAAGTGGATGGAAAGGAACTTGTATTCTTATCTACATGGGTCCTTATTTTACGAGTTTTTGATCATCTTGTACGAGTGGCTGGCGTGAGTGACTTATCGAAAGACAAATTTCCAAGAAGGAAAACCAACTAGCTAGACCCCATAACTAATCCAGCAGTTGCAGGAGGTAGAAAATAGAGGATTGAGGGCTGTTGAAGATTGGATTGACAACATCTTGGAGGGCTACATCACTAAGTTCACAATTGATACAGTCAAATATTACAGCGATGTATAAAGGGAATTCTTCAGTGTACCAAGAGGTAGGTTTATTTTATCTTTGTAATTGTTGCGGCACTTGAGCCTGAGGAAAGACTGACGCAGAGCAACAACGTACCCACACCTCCATGCACTACACTGCACTTAGGAAGAAATACTAGCTCAACACCGGCTTGTCTGATGTGTCAATAGCACTCTAATAGTAGTGAATCAACAACTTTAGGAATAAGGACCGGGATTTTGGACGATGATGTGAAGTTACCTAAATTTCATGGGAACGGGAGCGAGGATCCCGAGCAATGGCCATTTTTATGCAAGGCAGTCTGGACCATAAAGCAAGATCAAGATGATGATGTTAATAAATTCCAAGTGGCGATGACCCTTAAAGGTTGTGCACTAGTCTAGTTCATGAAGTTTGTACAAGTTCCTACTGGAACTCCAGTGAAGACTCTACTGAAATCAGAAAAGGATTGATTCAAGAGTTTAGAAAACCAAAATCCGAAGCGCAATACATTACAAAGTTGAAGGAAATTAAGCAATATCCGAATGAAACTATTTGGGATTTTGATCAGTGATTCAAGACGCTGATGGCGAGAGTTAGCTTTGACATGAGTGATGTTAAACATAAAGAATGGTTCATCGCAGCATTGGTACTGCATATTAGAATTCCTTTGATGCAACATAATATTGCGACACAGAGCGAGGCTCTGGAGATTGCAATGAACTTGGAAGCTTCACCTATTGGAGAGAATGTAGTTGGCATGAACTAGATTCAAACATGACTAGCGAATCTGACACTCCAATGGCAAGATATCAAGAATGGAAAAGAGGATCACGAGAAATTTTGGTGTACTTGATGTTGTGTAGAGGGTCATCATAAGGATTAGTGCCCGTATTTTTGAAACTATCTACTGACGGGAGCTCCAAACCCCTTGAGTCATGGGGGAATACCATGGTGTCTCATCTGCCAGTTATATTGTTATATATATAAATATTTGTGAGCTATTAGTTTAAATATTAAATATTAAAATATAGAATTAGTTAAACTAACATAGGGTCACACCAATTCATTGAATTGGTGTGCTTTTAACTATAAAAGGTTTTCTTCATTATTGTAAAAAATCATCATATTAATCAATTATCATTTCATTGTTGGTTAAAAAGTGAATCATGCGGGTTTAGAAGTATTTGTCTGCTTCAAGTGGTATTAGATCTTTCCACTCCTCGGAACCCTCCACTACTCTAGTTCTCCTTCTCCTTGCGTCCACCATTCATCCTCCACGCTGCACTCCACTCCATCGCATCCCTCCACACTCGTCCCCTCTCCCCACTTCACCTCATTATTCTTTCCCTTCGTCATCCAACTCCCCATCCATTTTGCTCCATGTTCTTCATCATCCAACTCCCCTGCGCACTCCCCATTCCTCCTTTCATCGCCTCTATCGTCCCCGTCCACCACCACCACCGTGTTGTCATCCACGACCTGCCAGAAAAAAACAAAAAACAAAAACTATTATAATATATTATATTTATAATATATTACAACTATAATATTTTAATTTGTTTTATTATATAGTAATTAATTATTATCAAAAAAATATAATCACCATTCTTATTAAACAAAATTCCTTCCTCCACAAGAAAAATGGCAGAGATGAATGAAATTAAAGGAAGAATGGAAAAATTAGAGCTTAACCAAGCCCAAGGTTCTAAAAATCTTGATGGTTTACACTCAAGACTCAACCAAATTGAAACAAAACTACACAAAGGCAAAAACGAACTATCAAAGACTATCAAAAAAGAAGTCAATGAAGCAGTAGCTTGGGAGATGGAAGGTGTAAAAAGGGACATCACAATATTGTTTGAATCCGGGTTAAGCAAACTTGAGCAACATTTGGAAGACACAATTACTACATTAGTGTGCAATAGGT
>LPNX010137503.1:0-77147 GCA_001517045.1 Pseudotsuga menziesii
CTGTGCTTGCCCCCAAGGTCACACCTCTCCCACTTTCTCAAGTGAGGAGACAGCTTTCGGAAGATTTATGCTGCTGGTGTGCAATCGGCGGACAACAGATCACAAGGCTTGTTTTGTTGCATTTTCTAGAACTTTTTGTTGCCTCTCAAATGCATGCCACTCAGACTCGGTTTCTAGTCGTTGGTTATTTCCACCATTTTGGGGCACACTATAGCAAGGTAAACCCTCTTGCATATCATCTTCCATATTTGACAATGTCATCCAAAGAGACACCCTCATCTTCAGAAAGATACCCATTAGGCACAAAAAAATCCATCACTATCATCATCTTTCTTAGATTTAAACTTACGTGTGTCAACCTCATTCTTTTCTTCAATTAAATACATAATTTCTTCTGTGTTTTTTTTTATGGGATCCTTTACACTTGCTGTGTTTTTTTTTATGGGATCCTTTACACTTGCTATTGCAGTTGCAGTGAGAGCCAAAAGACGTACTTTCGGAAACATTTGCTTCAAGATACCAAGTACCTGATAATCTAGTCGAAAGTCATGCCCCCATTGGCTTATACAATGAGCCTCATCAATTAAAATTCGAGTAAGTATATCCCTTCGATGCAAGCTTTCAAGATGTATGAGCAGATTATTGCTTCTTGCAATCTTCTCTGGTCTCACATACAACATCTTAAATTTACAACAGTTTGAACCAAGCTCATTAAGAATTTGTTGTTATTCTTGCCACTCCATATTTCCACTGAGATATGTTTGGAGGGATGTTTGCGCTCATCCTGTCTTTATTTTAATATTGAACCACTCGCATCCTGCGTTACTTGCTTCAGAATAACCACGATAATATTTTTCAATGGTTGTAGATTCATCATCACAAACCATGTCATCTGCAATTCCCTAATTGACATCAATGCCAATCCTTCAAGCCTTCAGGCCAAGTTCCCAACAATTAGTTTGTTTACTTCTTATGTCTTAATTATGTTATTTAAATTGATGGTATATCTTAGTTATTACTGTCAGCGAATTAATGAGTTATATAAATCATTGTTTTGTTTCTGCATATGTATACTTTGTTTATTTAATAAAAACTAGCTTAACTTTGTTGATGAGAACAAAGTGATGGAGTGGCAGGACTCATTCTCCCATGACAATCTGAGAGGTAAGGTTATTCTTCGCTATGTGGGCTTACCTAGTTCATTCGAACTAAGGCACCTTATTCATTGATTCATAGGTTACTCTTGTGACATCGAAATTATTGGTTCCTTGACATAGTTCATTTCTTAGTTATACTTCCCATTCCGTCTTGCACTTTTGTCACTGATCCATTTTACGACTTAGGTACGCCCTATGTTTGCTAATTATCTTTATTCGTTAATTTACTAGATGTTATGAATTATCTTAATGTCCCTATCATTATTATTGTCTATCTCTTGTTTAGTTACTTACTCGTCTCTTGTTTCTATTTTGCAGGTTTACCTTGGTGACAAGCTTGTAAACTTATGCTTGCTCTTCCTAGCGATGGCATCATGTCATACTACGTTTGCCATGATTCCTAAATGCTACAAACCTAGACTATGACTTAAGCGCATATACTACCTATATGAACTATCATGAAGGGCATGTGAGAATACTATAAGCTTGTTGCTAAGGGGAAGGCATTGTGACACTATATGATAGTGTTAAAGGGCTGCACATATCATAAGGTTGGGACTATGGTTTACATACCATGTTATTAGCATTGAGCCTGCGCTGACATTTAAAGGGTGGAAAAACCATAGTAGAGAGGGTTTAACATATGACTTGGTTGATATAACGTTGATCCACAAACTTATGGTTGGGGTTTATGGAGGCATTAATGGCCACTAGCTGGTGCCATTAATGCCATTGGGGTTGGTGAAAACCCTTGGCAAAGGACTTGGCATTCGCTGTTTGTGCATTATGGTTTGGCATTGTGGTTTAGTGTGGCCTCTACGCATTTGGAGAATGGAGACGACCCCATCAATTTACAAGTAAGCTCGACCGGCTCCATGTAAAATGCATTGCTTCGTTTATGTTTCTCCCTGGCATGGTCATCCTTCTCATGCCATCATGGTTTGTCTGCACGTTAATGCGAAAGCACTCCGGGGTTTGCATAGGCTACACTTGTCGATTTGGGATTTCTTCTTCACGGCCATGGTAAGCCTGCTAGCAAGATTACTTGCCTCCTCTCGTTCTGGGAAATTCCTGAGTTGGAAATATTTACTGGGTTGGGGTTTCAATGGTACTTGTTGACTTTGCCTTTGAGGTTTAAGATGTAGCTCGCTCTAGTTTTAAGTGGACTCTCGTTGGGAGATTTGGCATTTGTTTGGGCCGTGGCTACATCATTACTTGCAATGGTGCCATAGCTCACAACTTGCCATTAATGTTTTAATACTTTAACTGTTTGTAAAGAGGATTCGTGCCCCATTGTGTAATTACACTACGCTTTGGTTTTTAATATGAAGACTGTAATGATTTGGTATGAAATGCCTACGATTTCATTCAACATTTAAATACTGTGTAAACTTGGGATTTGTATGGTTATTTAAATGTTGCATTTTATGTGGACTTTAATGGAATCGATCGCGGCCTTAAAGCCTACGGAAATATACTCTGCGTATAAATATTGTTTGGGTTAAGTTTAGTATGCATAGCACTCTGTTTGTTTGGTTTGTATTTTAAGTAGGGAAAGCTTCTAGAGCTTGGGGCGTATATGCCATGGGCTGCACCATTGTAGCAATGGTGTCGTAGCCCATTGGCCTGCCACCACATGCTCTGCGTTAGCGTATACATGGGTCTATGTTTTTAACAGAGTATTTTATTCTTAGTTTTGTATTGGCTCAGCATGGGTGTAGGCCATGCCACGAATGGCATGTGCCTCTCCCAACAACTGTGATAGCTTTTAGTTGGCATTTTATATGTAAATTGTTTACTTGGAGAGAAAATAGGGCTGTAATAGCTCGGGTTATGACAACCCACGATATCGATTTGGTTTATTAGCGTGACTGTATGATTATATTGGAACTTGGTTGAGGCTGTAACTAGGGTCTTTACGACCTCACTGTTAGTGTATGCATTGTTTGGTTAAAGGATTGTGGCGTAGCTTAAAAGAGTAGCCTGCACATATTAGATGTAAAGCATGGACTTTATAGAGAATGGTTATGTGATTGCTTACTGCTTGGATATGAAATGCTTATGAATATATTAATGCTAACGCCTTCAGTCTGGACATCTATAGGATTCGATGTCATGACCTCTTGTTGGAAAAATGGGTTTTAGTTGTTTCAAAAGTTTAACATGATACGTTTGGTTATGTGTAGTGGGACTTTTAACACCCTTTATGTTTTTATAATGGATGACTGTAATAATAGGTCTGTGAATTAAACATTTGAGTATGTAAATGGATGTGATTTGGACTGTAGATTTTATATAATAAGATAGAGGTTTGATCTTGGACCACATGGATGGTCACGATGCCTTCTCTGTTTGGTTAATTATGATTATGTTTATTAAAATGGAATGTTATGATATTTAATTTGTTTTTACATGATTATGTAGAGCAGACCTTAGAAGGTCTTTAATAATTTGTTAGCTTGTTTATTATATGAATTATGTTCCTAGTAGATCTAATTTAAATTATAAACTTGTATTAGTTAACAGAACCAATATTTCAATTAAATTCTACTGAATTAGTTTTGTTGAGAATTAAGGCAAGCCTCTACTGAAAAATGGAATATGTCAGCAGAGTATTAAATATAGACAACGAGATCAAAACATAATACTAAGATCAAAACCTAGCTAATACCAAAATATTTATAATAGATGCAACCCTCAACATAAATAGCATATGATAAAAATTCTCCTGCCTATGATTAGTAATTTGCAGATACAAGCCCTAGAAGATTGTTAACCCTAAGGATGAACCATTAGAGTTTATAAATTATATTGCATCCATTAATTAACATAAACAGTAATGAAACTTTGGGAAGAAATAGAATAGACATTCAAGGGATTCATACTTGAAATTGAAGCTTTGTTAATGGCTACATATGAAAACTTAAATAACCGGTGTTAACGATTCAATGCAGATCTGACCTCTGTTTGATGACCAAATCACTTGGGAAATACCACGTTTCTCCAAACCATGACCCAAAACCATTCCTAGTTCTAATCTATATCCCCCCGAGCTAGACTCCAACATGCAAGTAGCTTAGAGCTCCTAAGGTAGGGTTTCATAACTGATAATCAGTTTTGAATCAATCCTCTTTTCGTTGCAGGAAAAGTTCTCCAAGAAAACACTTGAGAGAAAAAATAGACAGAATAATATTTCTCCTTTCAGAAAATCAGAACCCCAAGCCTTTTCTTAGCTTGAGTCTTTATAGGAAGACTTTTCAGTCAAAGGGGCAGTCAAATCAATAAATCCTTGATTTCTTGATTTAACCATTTTTTTAATTACTGGGGTAATTTTCAATTCTTAACGTATGAACTTTTAACTAGTTCGTAGTTAGTCTTTCATAGTTATTTCACTATTTATTAATCTTTTAATAATAAATAATAATTGCTGGATCTTCTCTTCTTTCTTTATTCAATTATATAATTAATCATAATTAATTCTTTATACATTCTATGTATAAAATACATAATTATAAAATACTTGTTAACACTTGTCTTCAGGCATCATGTGTCATGATCCCTAGACTTAACGACACTTCTTTTATGAAGGTCAAATAGATAGATGGCTTAGGTATACTAGGTTAGGCAACTCTAAACATCCTTGCATGTTGGATTTCCCTCATATAACGTGGTAGCTCTTCAGTACTTTGATGAGAATACAAAATTCAAAAATTTCATTTAATCACTTATAAATAAGTATGATGATGATCAATAATTTTCTTGAGCCGTTTTCGCTTGGAAGTTATTAAATTCTTTTCAGTAACCCCTAGCGCTTACCAGAGCCCATACTCAATGCATATAGCAAGGAGTTACAAACATAGTGCAATTCCAGAGCTTTCCCTCAACACTAAATGCTAGAATGTACTTGTACGATACACCTAGGGATACAATGGCCAAAGATCCGATGCTCCATAGCTTATGCTCAACACCAACATGGAATGCTCCAGATCTTATGCCCAACATTTCCAAATTATATTTTTCATGTGTTCCAGAGCTTTATGCCCAACACAAATGTAATTACTCATGTGCTCCAGAGACTTTCACTCAACACAAGACATCTCATCGATCATGTGCTTCAGGGTCCACACCCAACACAAAACATTTTATCAATCATGTGCTTCAGGGTCCACACCCAACACAACCAACCCATATATACATATATATCATCAACAATTGGCTTACCCCCAATATACAAAACAAATCATCATGTTCATGTGCGATGGGGTCTTCAATCCAATATAAAATAAAACATCAATATAATCATCGTGATCAATAGGCTCATGCCTATAAATGGTAGGTCCAAAATTCAGGATATTACATCCCTCCCTGCTTAGTACAACACCGTCCCTAGTGTTCTAGGGACTTTGAATGATATCATGAAACAAGGCGTGGTAATCCTTTCTCACGGTGGCCTCATTCTACCAGGTAGCCTTATCTACCTCAAAGTGCTTCGACTGCATTTTCAATTGGACTACAGTGCACTTCTGAATATGTACTTCTCTTTCATCCAATATATGCAAAGGCTCAAGGGAAAATTCCCCCTCAGGTTCCATCTGTAATAATGACCAATCAATGACATGCTTAGTGCCATAAACATATTTATTTAATAAAGATGCATGGAAAACATTATGAGCTCTTACGTGCGCAGGTAATGCTAGTTCATAAGCCACTAGTCCTTTCTTGGCCAGAATTTCAAAAGGCCCGCAAAATATAGGTGCTAACTTACCACACCTACCCAAGCTCAACTAGCTCCATTTTTCTTTCACTTTCAAGTAGACATGCTCACCTACTTGATAGTCTTTATCTTTCCTTTTCTTATCCGCATAACTTTTCTAACGGTCTCTTTAAGATTTCCTTGGACCTTGGTAACTAACTGTTCCAAGTCCAACAACAGGTCAGACCCTAACATGAGTCGATCCACCAAACTATCCCAAGTAATTGGGGTCCTACACTTCCGGCCATAGAGTAACTTGAAAGGACTCATCTTGCGGAATCCTGATACCCATTGTTATATGCAAACTCTGCAAGGTGCAGATAATCCTCCCACTTGGTGGGGTTTTTCATGAAATACATTCGAATCATGTCTTCAACAATTTTGTTTACTCTTTCAGTATGCCCGTCCATCTACAGGTGATAAGAAGTGCTAAAGTTCAGATGCATCTCTAATCCAGAGAATAAATATCTCCAAACGTTTCTTGTAAACTTAACATCTTGATCTGAAATAATCACTTTGAGTATCTGATGCAATCTAAATATCTCTTTCAGGAAGATATCGGTAATGTTCATGGCCTTGTAGGTCTATTTCATGGGGATGAAGCGTGCTTCCTTTGACATCTTGTCAATGACTACGAAGATGGAATCACTTTGCTTCTTGCTTTTCGGTAAGCCAGTAATAAAATCCATATTGATAACCTCTCATTTCCATTTCGGAATGGGTAATGGCTGTAGCAATCCTGAAGGATGCCAATTCTTGTGTAAATTGAACCCAAGAGATAGAACAATTACACTCACAAAATTGCTAATCAAACATGCAAAATTAACACCAAAGGAGACTGAAATTGGAGCATAACACTAATCTGTATTGAATAGATGTATAATAGCCCACCTTGTGAAGTAATAGGCTGCTTCAATATATAATTACATGAGAGATTTGAATGCATAAGGATGCCATTCGAAAAGGTCAAAAAGCAGGCTTACTAAATCTAGTCAAATCCCCCATAGGTGCATAAAGCAATCTCCAAATCCACTAAACGAATTGGCTAAGTCAAGTAGGTAAGCTAATGAGGGATGGAAATACAATTCATACATGATTTTATTAGGAGAAAAGGAAGGAGGATGATGTGGCCAAAAAACAAGTCAACTACACCTAGTCTAGCTTTTCCTTTTGCCTTAATTCTCAATAAAACATGCAGCCTTTTAGAAAAAGAATATATGCGCTTTGGAGGATATCGAATAAAGTAGACATGGTAAATATGGTTTCTAGGAAGTTTCCCAGGCGTTCCATGACTCAGTTTTAGCAAGTGTTGACTTCTAGGACATGTAGAAGGCAACTAGCATAGAGTGGAATCTAGGAGACTAGGTAATAAGACAAAAAAGATTTAATTAATGTCTAAGGTATGTAACTATGGGTTGATTATTCTAAAAGTGCTCAGCTTTAAATAGCTGGCATTCCTAACATTTCACAATAAACATTGCAATGTCGGCCTTTAACTTAGGCCAGAAAAAGTGTCTCTTGACGACATATATGATCTTTTGATATCCAAGGTTCCTTGAGTAGGGTGCCCTATGAAATTCTGTGAGCATGCTCGACCGAACATCCCCTCCATTTGGAACATAAAATCTATCCTTGGACCATAGTATTCTAGAGTCATCCACCTTATATTCCTTTTGTTGTTGAAACAACCGGTCTTTTGGTCCTTCTTGAGGATTTCCGCATAGAATGGGTCAACCTTCTTGGCTGTTCTAATATTCTCATGCAAATTTACATCAGTTTGACTCAGGGTCACCTCATATATCATATGATTTCGTCGAATCAAAGCATTGGCAACTCTGTTCTCTTTGCCCTTGATATGCTTTAGTTCAAAGTGATACTCACTCAGGAAAGCCAACCATCTGGCTTGCCTCGCATTCAGATCGGGTTGATCGAATAGATACTTTAGACTCATATTTTCAGTCTTTAGAAGGAACTTCCTTCCCATGAGGTAGTGCCTCCAAATATTCAGATCATGGATAATGGCCACTAGCTCAAGATCATGCGTGGGATAATTATGTTCATGCTCTTTTAATTTCTGCGATTCATAACAGATCGCATGATAATTTTGCAAGAGGAATCCTCCAAGCCTTCCTTGCTTGCATCTGTGCATACAATGAAATCTCCATCAAGATATGAAGTCCGCAACATTGGTGCGGTCACCAAAAGATCCTTAAGTTTTTGAAAAATTTATTCACAGCTATTAGTCCATAAGAACTTGTTCGCTTTCTTCTACAATGTCATCACGGGGCAAGAGATTCTCGAGAAGTTCTCAATGAAATTTCAATAATACCCTGCTAAACCCAAGAAGAACCTAATGTCAGTGACACAAGTCGGGGTAGGACAATCCTTTATAGCTCGAATCTTTTCCGGGGCCACAGCTATTCCTGCCTCGGATATGATGTGACCTAGGTACTGTATTTGTGGTTGGTAAAAATCAAATTTACTAAACTTAGCGTAGAGCTGGTGTTCTCTCAACACCCAAAGTACTATGCGAAGGTGTTCTTTGTGTTCCTCTTTATTCTTGGAATAAACCAAAATGTCATCAATAAAGACTAGTACAAACTTATCCAGATATTTACTGAATATGTTTTTCATCATACACATAAAGTTTGTGGGTGCATTGGTCAACCTGAATGGCATCACTACAAACTCATAGTGCCCCTACCTCATACAAAAAGCATTCTTGGAAATATCTTCATCTCAAATCTGTACCTAATGGTACCTGGATCGCAGGTTAATATTTGAAAATATTTTGGCTCCTCCCACCTGGTCGAACAAATCATCAATCCTAGGGAGTGGGTAACGGTTCTTTATAGTCATTTTGTTCAACTGACAGTAATCAATGCACATCCGCGCCATACCATCCTTCTTCTTTACGAACAAAATTGGTGCTCTCCAAGGGGACACACTAGGTCGGATATACCCCTTCTCTATTAATTTCTGCAACTGTAGTTTGAGTTTCACCAATTCTGGTGCACTCATGCGGTAAGGGGCTTTGGCGGCCGGAACTAATCCTAGGGTCAGTTCGATGGAAAATTCTAGGTCTTGTTTCATAGGTAATCTGGGGATTTCCTTGGGAAATATGTCCTTGAAATATTCAAGAACGGGGAAGTCTTATATGCGTTGTTCTCTATCCGACTCTACGTCTCGGATTTTTACCACAAATAACTTGCAGCCCTTCCTAACACACTTATGTGCTTGTAAAGAAGAGATTTGTCTTACAGAAACTTTCTTTGGGATGCCTTGAACCTTCACTTGGTTCCCTTGGCTATCAGTACACAAGATAGACTTGTGTAGACAATCGAGCATGACATGGTGTTGTTCCAACCAGTCCATGCCGATAAGAATATCGTACGATCCTAAAGGTAGGATGTTCAGGTTTACTTTAGTATGGAAACCATTAAGGTTTAATTCACATTCTTTAACAATTTTCGAAACCTTCCATTTCGTACTGGTGGCTAACTATACCAGCCACAGTTTATCATGCTTTACTTTTCCTAACTTGCATAAATCAACAATATTAGGTGCAACATAGCTCCAGCAAGCACCGGGATCAATAAGTATTGAAATAGAGGTGTTCAAGATCTTACATTCGATCTCCACCATTGTAGCTTGATGGTCCACCTATCAGCCATCTAATGATACATAGATTTACGGGGTTCCTACTATATCCTCAATGGTAGGTTCTTCTTGCAGGTTATGCAAGACTCCATTGTTCTTGTTCTTACAATCTCGGGCATACTACGGTCTGTTGCATTTCAAGCACTTGATCGCTAAAGGGGTAGCATTGGCTCCACTTACCACTTGATTATTACCATTAGGAGTTGGTACATAAGGCCTTGTACCAGTTTTGTTAAAGTTCTTGTTCGCTTGAAAGCTGTTATTTTTCTTTCTATAAGGCTACGAGTTTGACCCGGGCTTGCGGTTATCATAAAACTTTCTAGACTTTTCTTGGTTTCAGTTCTGGTTTTCTTGCCATAACTACCCATGCTCATAGAAGAGGTGGGCCTTGTGTAGTGCAGAATCCAATTTCTTTGGCATGTCGAATTCTATCCTGTCTCGAAAATTGGGAGGAAGACATCCTAAGAACTGCTGGATCTTTACCTTCTCTTCTTTGATATATGGTACATAATGCAACAAATCTATAAATATGTTTATAAATGCATCCATAGTCATGGACCCCATGTGCAGTACATGGAACTCCTTTACCTTGCGGTCAAACAACCTTTCCGAAATGTATTTTTCTTGGAAAATATTTCGGAAGTTTTCCCATCTTATTTCTCATAGCTCATCTTTCTTGGTGTGCCAGAAATATCGCTACCATATTGCTGCCTTACCATTTAGGTTGTAGATGGAAATCCTAGACTGCATCACACTTGAATAGTTATGAAACTAGAAATACTTACTCATTCCCAGAAACCATTCTTCATCCTTTGTTCCTGTATTTACTTCACCTTCATAGGTCGGCGTTCTTATTTTTTGAAACTCCCCCCCTGAAGACTGTCATCATTCTCTGCTTCTTTCTCCATGGATAAAGTGAGTCATCACCAACGGTACTGTGATGATCTCCTTTAGTTGGTTCAGGTGTACCTTCTTTTTCTACTTCTCTTGGGCTACTGTCCTACTCATGGTACGGTTCTCTTTTGGATCTGTTGGTGAACTGGGTAGGTTTACCTTGCAGGCTGCCTCCCATCATGTTATTCAATAATGCTTCATTTATAGCTTGTTATTCCTTTCTTTCATTTAGACTGTCTTCTCTGAAACTCTTCAGTTCAGTTGAAGACTGTGCAAAGTTTTTAGCACATCAGAGTTTACCTTGACCACCTAGTTCACTTTTGGAGTGGGGGTGGTCATTTCTTCCTACTAGTTGTTTTCTTCCTCGGTGTTCATAAACTGAACAACACTGTAAACTTTTTCCTGAGACACAAAAAATTTTAATAGGAGCAAAATTTTTTGTTTGTAACAAAAATTACTTATCATACTTTATTTTCTCTACATGAATGCTTGGTGCGCCCATAAGTCTTTCAGTATTGAAACTGGGCTCTGATACCACTTGTAATGTCCCCAAAAATTGAAAAAAAAAATATAGGCTAGTGAAAACGACCCAAAATCAATCTTTAGTACTCGTGCGAAAACATAGATGCTCCTTAAACTTTCAACCTCTTCGGATTCTGCCCACTATCTTGTTAATATCTTATCCATGCAGTGACTATTAGTTCGTTTACTTCTTATGTCTTAATTATGTTATTCAAACTGTTAATATATCTTAGTTATTACTGTCGATGAATTAATGAGTTATATAGATCATTGTTTTGCTCCTGCACATGTGTACTTTGTTTATTTAATAAAAACTAACTTAACCTTGTTGATGGGAACAAAGTGATGGAGTGGCAGGACTCGTTCTCCCATCACGACCAGAGAGGTAAGATTATTCTTCATTATACAGGCTTAGTTGATTCGAACTAAGGTACCTTATTCATTGATTCACAGGTTAAACTCTTGCGACATCGGGATTATTGGTTACTTGACACAGTTCAGTTCTTAGTTATACTTCCCATTTTGTCTTGCACTTTTGTTACTGATCCGTTTTACAACTTAGGTACACTCTATGTTTGCTAATTAACTTTATTCGTTAATTTACTAGATGTTATGAATTATCTTACTATCCCTATCATTATTATTGTCTATCTCTTGTTTAGTTACTTACTCGTCTCTTGTTTCTATTTTGCAGGTTTACCTTGGTTATGAGCTTGTAAACTTACGCTTGCTCTTCCTAGTGAGGGCATCATGGCATACTACGTTTGCCATGATTCCTAAATGATACCAACCTAGACTATGACTTAAGCACATATACTACCTATATGAACTATCATGCTGGGCATGTGATAATACTATAAGCTTGTTGCTAAGGGGAAGGCATTGTGACACTATATGATAGTGTTAAAGGGTTGCGCATATCATAAGGTTGGGACTATGGTATACATACCATGTTATTAGCATTGAGCCTACGCTGACATTTAAAGGGTTGAAAAACCATATTATAGAGGGTTTAGCATATGACTTGGTTGATATAACGTTGATCCACAAATTTATGGTTGGGGTTTATGGAGGCGTTAGTGGCCACCAGCTGGTGCCATTAATGCCATCGGGGTTAGTGAAAACCCTTGAGAAAGGACTTGGCATTCACTGTTTGTGCATTATGTTTTGGCATTGTGGTTTAGTGTGGCCTCTGTGCATTTTGAGAATGGAGACGACCCCATCGATTCACAGGTAAGCTCGACCGACTCCGTGTAAAATGCATTGCTCCATTTATGTTTCTCCCTAGCATGGTCATGCTTCTCATGTCATCATGGTTTGTCTGTAGGTGAAAGCGAAAGTGATCTAGGGTTTTCACAGGCTGCACTTGTTGATTTGGGATTTCTTCTTCATGGCCATGGTAAGCCTGCTAGCAAGATTACTTGCCTCCTCTCATTTTGGAAAATTCCTTTGTTGGAAATATTTACTGGGTTGGGGTTTCGATGGTACTTGTTGACTCTCCCTTCAGCGTTTAAGATCTAGCTCGCTCTGGTTTTAAGTGGACTCTCATTGAGAGATTTGGCATTTGTTTGGGCCATGGATGCATCATTACTTGTAATGGTGCCATAGCTCACGGTTTTCCATTAACGTTTTAATACTTTGACTGTTTGTAAAGAGGATTCATGCCTTACTGTGTAATTACATTACGCGTTGGTTTTTAATATTAAGACTGTAATGATTTGGTATGAAATGCCTACGATTTCATTCAACGTTTAAATACTATGTAAACTTGGGATTTGTATCGTTATTTAAGTGTTGTGTTTTATGTGGACTTTAATGGAATCGATCGTGGCCTTAAAGCCTGTGGAAATTTACTCTGCGTATAAATATTGTTTTGGGTTAAGTTCAGTATGCACAACACTTTGTTTGTTTGGTTTGTATTTTAAGTAGGGAAAGCTTATAGAGCTTGGGGCGTTTATGCCATGGGCTACACCATTGTAGCAATGGTGGCGTAGCCCATTGGCTTGCCACCACATGCTCTGCATTAGCATATACACGGGTCTATGCTTTTAACAAAGTATTTTATTCTTAGTTTTATATTGGATCAGTGTGGGTGCAGGCCATGCCATGAATGGCATGTTCCTTTCCCAACGACTGTGATAGATTTTAGTTGGCATTTTATATGTAAATTGTTCACTTGGAAAGAAAATATGGCTGTAATAGCCCAGGGTTATCAAAACCCACGATATTGGTTTGGTTTATTAGCGTGACTGTGTGTTTAAATTGGAACTTGGACGAGGCCATAACTAGGGTCTTTTCGACCTCACTGTTAGTGTATGTGTTGTTTAGTTAAAGGATTGTGGCATAGCTTAAAAGTGTAACCTACACATAGTAGATGTAAAGCATGGACTGTATCGAGAATGGTTATGTGATTGCTTACTGCTTGGATATGAAATGCTTATGAATATATTAATGCTAACTCCTTGAGTCTAGACATCTATAGGATTCGATGTCGTGACCTCTTATTGGAAAAACGGTTTTTATTTGTTTCAAAAGTTTAACATGATACATTTGGTTATGTGTAGATTTTAAATGGGAATTTTAACACCCTTTATGTTTTTATAATGGATGACTGTAATAATATGTCTGTGAATTAAACATTTGAGTATGTAAATGGATGCGATTTGGACTGTAGATTTTATATAATAAGACAGAGGTTTGATTTTGGACCACATGGATGGTCACGATGCCTTCTCTGTTTGGTTAATTATGATTATGTTTATTAAAATGGAATGTTATAATATTTAATTTGTTTTTACATGATTATGTAGAGTAGACCTTAGAAGGTATTTAATAATTTGTTAGCTTGTTTATTATATGAATTCTGTTCCTAGTAGATCTAATTTAAATTATAAACTTGTATTAGTTAACATAACCAATATTTTAATTAAATTCTACTAAATTAGTTTTGTTGAGAATTAGGGCAAGCCTCTACTGACAAATGGAATATGTCAGCAGAGTATTAAATATAGATAACAAGGTAAAAGCATAATACTAAGTTCAAAACCTAGTTAATACATGAATATTTATGATAGATGCAACCCTGAACATAAACAACATATGATAAAAATTATCCAGCCTATGATTAGTAATTTGCAGATACAAACCCTAGTAAATTGTTAACCCTAAAGCTGAACCATTAGGGTTTAGAAATTATATTGCAGCCATTACTTAACATAAACAATAATGAAAGTTTCGGAAGAAATAGAATAGGCCTTCAAGGGTTTCATACCTAAAATTGAATATTTGTCAATGGCTGCACCTGCACACTTAAATAACCAGTTTTAGCAATTCAATGCAGATCTAACCTCTGTTTGATAACCAAATCACTTGGGAACTACCACGTTCCTCCCAACCATGACCCGAAACCGTTGCTGTTTCTAATCTGGATCCCCCCGAGCTGGACTCCAACATGCAAGTAGCTTAGAGCTCCTAAGGTAGGGTTTCCTAACTGGTAATCAATTCTGATTCAATCCTATTTTCCTTGCAGGAAAATCTCTCCAAGAAAACACTTGAGTGCAAAAATAGGTAGAATAATAATTCTCCTTTCAGAAAATCAGAACCCCAAGCCTTTGCTTGGCTTGAGTCTTTATAGGCAGAATTTTATGTCAAAGGGGTAGTTAAATCAAGAAATCCTTGATTTCTTGATTTACCCCCTTTTTTAATTTACTTAGGTAATTTTCAATTCTTAACCTTGGAACTTTTAACTAGTTCCTAGTTACTCTTTCATAGTTATTTCACTATTTATTAATATTTTAATAATAAATAATAATTGGCGGAGCTTGTCTTATTTCTTTATTCAATTATATAATTAATCATAATTAGTTCTTTATACATACTATGTATAAAAGACATAGTGTTAAAATACTTGTTAACACTTGTCTTTGGGCATCATGTGTCATGATCCCTAGACTTAACAACACTTCTTTTATGAAGGTCAAATAGATAGATGGCTCAGGTCTACTAGGATAGGAAACTCTAAACATCCTTACAATTTGGATTTCCCTCGTATAACGTCGTCGCTCTTCAGTACTTTGATGAGAATACAGAATTTGAAAATTTCATTTAATCACTTATAAGTAAGTATGATGATGATCAATATTTTTCTCGAGTCGTTTTCGCTCGGAAGTTATTAAATTCTTTTCGAGAACCCCTAGCGCTTACCAAAGCCTATACTCAATGCCTATAGCAGGGAGTTACAAACATAGTGCAACTCTAGAGCTTTCGCTCAACACTAAATGTTAGGATGTACTTTTAATATACACCTAGGGATACAATGGCCAAAGATCTTATTCTCTAGAGCTTATGCTCAACACCAACATGGAATGCTCCAGAGCTTATGCCCAATATTTCCAAATTATATTTTTCATGTGTTCCAGAGCTTTATGCTCAACACAAATGTAATTACTCATGTGCTCCAGAGCCTTTTGCTCAACAAAAAATATCTCATCGATCATGTGCTCCAGGGTCCACATCCAACACAAAACATTTCATCAATAATGTGCTTCAGGGTCCACACTCAACAAAACCAACCTATATATACATATATATCATCAATAATTGGCTTATGCCCAATATACAAAAAAAATCATCATGTTCATGTGCAGTGGGGTCTTCAACCCAATATAAAATAAAACATAAATATAATCATCATGTTCATGTGCAGTGGGGTCTTCGACCCAATATAAAATAAAACATAAATATAATCATCATGATCAATAGGCTCATGCCTATAAATGGTAGGTCCAGAATTCAGGATATTACAGCGAGTGTCCGACTGAATGCACAATCTCTCCAAATTTAGTAGTACTATGAGGAACTATGCATGTGACTATGTAGGAAAGAAGAGGAGGTATGGGTCCATGGAGAGTGAATGATTGAGATCCATAATCTGATATACCTTCTAAAATATCCATGAAATCAAAAAAATTCATATTAGTAAACTCATGAAAAGAAATTGATAAAGAAACCCGAGAAACAGAATTGAAAGAGACTTGAGGTGCTTGATTCTTCACACCAAAAATGATGGGATCGGTAACAAGAATGGATGAAGGCTCTTGAAACTTGAAATTTGACTCTACCTAGATTATATCAACTCCAATAAAGAGTAACAAAAGTCCCATTTGCACCACTAAGATGTAAAATGCAAAATGTTCTCCTTATTCAACCAAACTCTAAGAATTGGTACAAGCAATCAAGTAGGAATTAAATGGTAGTATTAGATCAATGAGGGAGAATGGATCACTTCCAAAATATAATATTTCTTCCAAAAAATACAAAATATCACTTTCATGCACACCAACAGCATGCTTGGAGAGAGAGGAATCAAATTTATCTTCAACTCATTGATCAATTGCTGGAAAATTTTGCTCATAATTCAAAATAGAAGAGTCATAGGAGAATGTCTGAGAAAGATGGAAAGAGATTTATTCTTCAAAAATTGAGGTTTGAACATCCTCTTCTAGAGAAATAGCATGAAAATTCTCAAAAAATTCTATAGTGACAATAGAAGGAATCTCATCAAGGATACTATCACAAATTTGAATTGAATAAGTTGACGATTTTGTAATTTCTTCATTTTGCACAACTTCATGCTCATGAGAAGTAATGGAGGCTAGAAGATATTGCAACGAGATGTCAGATGCTCTCTCCCAATGATTTTCACTAATTTCTTCAATCTCCTATAAAAATTATATATCCAATATGGACCATATTTAAGTAGGGAATTCAACACTGTCAATGAGATATCACATCCTAGGAGGAATGGCTATAGACATGGCTCCATATGCTCTATCATAGTCGATGAACCAATAGAGTTCTCATCATCGAAATTTGACATTTCCAAAAATCCAATGGACATATTAAATATCTCATGGATCTTGAGATATGCAACCATATTCAATTACCACTCTGTGGAAATTAAGCCCAAGTTGTAGTTTAATTGCACTCTTGAAATTGCTAGTCAACATGCAAGATACACTCAAAATGGACACCGAATATAGTGCATAACATAAAATTATATTGACAAAGTTCACATAATCCAACCTTATGTCAAAAAAAGTTGCTCAAATATATAATTACATCAGATATTCAAAAGCATAAGGATGTTATTCGAATCAATACAAAAGAAGGCTTGCTAAAGTAGTCAAAATACACCATAGGTGCGTAAAGAACTTTCCAAACCAGTGAAGATTATCACGAATTGGATGAATGATTTGGTATAGACTGCTACAACTAATTTTACCACACATGGTTGATCACACTTTTATGGCCTTCCCTGCCCCTCTGCAGACTCTTTGGACCCCATGGACTATTTTTGTACCTTTGATGTTTCCAATATCATCCCTAAAAACACTCATTATTTGTTGTACGCGAATTTTAATACCTTTCTCTGTATATACGTGGATATTACCCTTAAACCTGCATACATCAGGATGTGTGAAAAAGGCCAAATATTTTTGGAGTTTTCCTTGATGTGGATCCAAATCACTTGTCTCTTGGCCTTCCATGTTCCTCGAGATCGCCCGGATTTGACCTTCTATTATCCCATTGAAGCACTATATAAGGAACCCTTTGGATAAATTGAAGAGGAGGAAACTAAGAGCAAGAAAAATATAGTCCATTGTTTCCTTAGCTTGCTTATACTTAAGTCTGCATCCCTTTGTCCCTTGGAGAATTTTGTGTTCTTCCCAAGCTTGCCTTTGCTTGTGAGCTTGCTATCGAGAGATGGAGAATTGAGGTGGTGGAGGCCCAGGTGGAGGACTCAGTTTCTCCAGTTCGCAGGTGTGCCGATAGAGGTTGTCACTTATGTAATCTCTTATTTACTTAATAGAAACATATTTTCCTGTCCAATGATGTGCATTTAAATGAATATTGAATCCACGGATATTTTTAATTGCTTATGTATCATTGATTATATATTCTAGAGTAGGCCTAAAACCATATTAGATAGCATGCTTGCCTTGATTACTATTGTTGAGAGTAAATTGCTAACGCAAGTGGGATTGGAAAAATCTCAAAGAGGATCTACTACAACCGTCCAGAATAAGGTATGTTTCAAGATCCTTTAGTGTTAGATGTTGTATTTCCCTTACATA
Organism: Pseudotsuga menziesii; assembly: GCA_001517045.1. Classification (NCBI taxonomy): domain Eukaryota; kingdom Viridiplantae; phylum Streptophyta; class Pinopsida; order Pinales; family Pinaceae; genus Pseudotsuga; species Pseudotsuga menziesii. Next base: position 18,123 of record LPNX010137503.1, read on the forward strand.
ATGGGAAGGGATTGATTTCTGCAGGTTCTCTGTCTGTTGTGGTGCACCCCAAACCATAGGAAGTTTTCTCCGTAACAGAATTGGCGACCATACTGGGGAGGTTCCTAGTTGTTTTTATTTGGGGGTTTTCGACATTCAATGTGCTTTTATTGCTCTGATTTTTCTGTTTCTGTGTCGGGTCTAGGGGCATGATTACCCAGTAGTATCCCGGAGAAGTAAATTTTGTCTCAGTTTGTCCATTTACCTTATTTTTCTATCTGTTTCTTCCTATACGTGGGTTTTTCTTACACAGTCGCGTATACAAGTGGGTTTTCCTAGAAAAATCGCATATGTACGCAATTTTACTGAGAATAGTCGCGTATGCCCTGATTTTTTGCTTTTTTTTGGAAGATTAAGTGTTGTTGGGTGAGTTTGGGTGATTGTTGAGTCTTCGTTGATGCTTCTAGAGTCTGTATCTCCCCTCTATTTCTGACCAGAGACTCTTTTTGAGTTTATTTTTGAAAAATGTTCTTGTCATTTCATTTTCTATTTTTTGTTTTGGGATTAGTGAATTAGGTCTCTTTTACCTTGGTGCTTTGCTTGGCTATTGTTTGTGAGTACTTGCAGAGTCTGAGGGTTGTAGAGTCAAACTTTTTATTTTTATCTCATTTAATTCAAAAATAGAAAAAACATTTTTCTTTTTTGTGTTGTTATGCATTGCTTGCATTTTGCATTTAGCATGGTACTTGCATTAGGTTTGCTTGGTGAATATTAGTCATATTTTCATATAGGAAATGATTGCACATATATTTGAAGGAAAAATTTTGCACTTCAAATAGTAGCATACCCTGTTTTTCATCCGACACAGTGCATTTGCATTGATTGTTAGGTGTGCATTTTACTTCTTGTTGTGTCATAACATCATTAGTTGCGTGACCATTTACCCTTTGAGTAGTAAAGCCAATTAAAATCAACACATAATAAAATGAATTACACTCTTTTCTTTTTTAGGGTGCACCAACAAGACTAGGTTTTAGGGTCTTGGAATAGTTCATTGTGAGTCAATTCTCCAAGACCATTAAACAAAACAATTAGTTGTCTGTCTAGGTGAGAGTGTGAAATCATTTATATAATTAGTGTTTCTTAGGATCCTCCTATTACAAGGGAGTTAAGCATGAGGTAGTGTGAGTGGTTATGATTAGGATGACCCCTGGTTGTAACTGAGTAGCACCGGAGATATTTCTAAGATTGTATTCGTATCTGGGGGCTCTTTCGAGAGTATCGGGATTTTCTACCCTGCCCATATGGTTAATCCCACCTGCAAATGTCCTCCTAAGCATTGATTATATCTAGGTGACCTTAGTTTCCTTACCTAGGTTATTGAGGGGGTATTTGCGGATGTTATTATGTAGGTGTCTGGGCTAGGTAGGGGTCGAACAACATAGTCGCTATATGCGTTGAAGATGAGGGCCACCATAATTGGTTACAAACCTCTTCTTGTTGTGTATGGGAGTCTCAAGCCTCTCCTAGGAAAGACATACCTGCTTCATTTGGGAGCTCACATATCCTACCCTTGTTTTCTTGTGATTTGGATTTACATTTTATAGGTGTATGCTCTGTGCATGCTAGTTTGCCTAGGGTTTGCGTAATTAGATCGATTCTTTTTATTTTTTGATTCATTGTGGATTCAGGCATGGCACCCCTCCATTCTCGTCCTTTAGCGGGACTTACTCCTTCCACGTCTCCTCCTCCTTTGGGAGAGAGAACTAGACAGTCCGGGTGGACTACTTCTCATTTTGATTCACACACCATGGGAGATCATGAGGATGAGATTCCATAGATGTATTCTCCACCTCACGGGGTTGGGGAGGAAGATCCTATTAGCACATATGATTCTTCACATGAACAGCCTTCATGATCTGGTTATGGTCCCTCATTCACAGGTCGTCGGTATTGGTTTTCGGGCGACGAGACTCACCATGAACCCGTAATCACTAGTTATGTTAGATATGACATGTATGATATCCCTGCACATGATTCGACACATTGTGTTGAGTCAGAAGTTGGTCCTAGCACTACGCCTAGTGGCACTACCATCCCTTTCCATGCGAAGAGATTTGGGGGCACTAGTCACATTGCACCCTCCATCCCTGTGGTGCAGGAAACTTCACATGTTTATCCTAGACCTAGTGCTAGTAATCCTATGCAGATACCAGAACCAAGACAAGTGAACATTGGGAACACCACTTACATTCCTTCACATGTCCCTTCATCTTCAAACCATGTTCCTTCAAATGTGTTTTTAATGAATCATCCTCCCCCTAGTTCATGTCGGCCTTCAAGCCAGAATGTTGCTACTAGACATGTTCATTCTACGACTGCTCGCAGGGTAGTATCTCAGAGTCAAGTACCTCATGTTGTGTCAGCAGGTCATGTACCTGTTTCTGGTTTGTCTCATGTTTTAGCTTCTAGAGCTTCCCATACCCTTAAATATGGACATTCTCATGGTACATCCCATAGAACACCTTATGGAGCTTCTCATGGACATACGTATGGACCACACTATGGACAAAACTATCAATCGTATGGGTATGGGTATCAACAGCCCACTTACTCTTCCAATTATGGCTTTGTAGCACCTCATAATCAAGGAACCCCACATCATAATGCTTCCATGCAACCCTACATGGGTCAAATGGGAGGAGCTTATTATGGCCAAAGGCATGGTATTTATAGCAATCAACCTTACATGAATCAAAACTACCAGGGAGCGTGGAATCAACAAGTTGAACCTAGGCTCCCTTTCCTTGCAACTTTGAACTTACTTGACTTGTCAAGATTGATGAACGATCTTGTGTCTCATGACCCAACATGGTGGGCTTTCCCTAACAAGATTCCTTCGGACATTCCCAAGTTCGAAGGTAAGGCTGGTGAAGATCCTGGTGAGCATGTCACCACTTTCCACCTTTGGTGCTCTTCCAATTCCTTACACGATGATTCCATTTGTTTAAGGCTATTTCAATGCACCCTAATGGGTCCTGCAGCGAAATGGTATATAGAGTTACTGGGGGGGGCTTATGTTATGTTTGATGATCTTGCACTGACTTTCGTTAATAATTTCCAGCTACCTATACGTTACGACAATAGTACCGAACTCTTGTTGACCTTCCAGCAAGATAAAGCCACACACATTTTAGATCATATTCAAGAGTGGCGTAGACGGAAATGGTTAATCAAAGCTTTTATACCACCATAATTTCTTCTTGAGTGGTTCCTCAAATCTTTATTACCTTACATAGCAAAGGATGTTTCGACATTCAGAGTTCAAAATGAGGAACATGATATTTTTAGGGGACAAGAGTTGGATTTGATCTATGCTCCATCCAGCCTTTTGTATGAGATTATGCCCAATTCTCCTAGGTCCAATTTCGACCCCAAGGTCAATCCTGGGCCACATGCCGATGGTATTGTGGGTTGTACAAGTACCAAACCTATGGACTTGGTTGTGAAACAAGTGAGCCAATTGTCAATTAACTAGTCTATGTCGGGGCAAGCTACGGTTTCGTCTCAACCTACCCAATCGACGAATGTACTTTCCATCCAAATGTCGAACCTGAAAGGAAACCAACAGCCTAGAAGGAATAAGAAAAAAGTAAAAAATAATCGTAAGGGTGGGAATAAGAACACTAATGCTGGGGGGGACAAGCAGTCTAAACGTAAGGTGAAGTTTCCTTGCAAATTGTGTAAGGAGGACCATCTCACTCACTTGTGCCCTCATATGGAAGATGCCTCGAGGTTCATAACATAGGGCCCAACTATGTTAACTAATCCTTTACCCACTTTCCATAGTTTTTGACCATTTTGGACCGTTTGAACTAATTTGATAATGTAGGAGTCCATTTTGAGTGCAGTTTGACTGTGGCTTTGATTTGTTCGTGCCTACTGCAAGTATTATGTCTAAACTGGCATATAGATTAGGTTTCACATCCATTTGAATTTTGCATAACCTTATGACCATTTCATTTTAACCTTAGGTATGAACCCATTCCATCTTGTCACGGAACCTTCTTGTTGCTTTTAGAAGTGACACGTTGTGAACGATAGAGCTTTACCATACATGGGTACCCTAGTTAGATCCTAGTTTGCATTTGGTGCCCATGCCAACATTTCTCTTTTAGGGTGTGGGAGTCCTTTGTATAGTACCGCCATGACTTTGAGCAAGAGCTTCATATTCCTCTTGACCTTTATGCTGGCCTTTTCCCCGGGACTCCCTTGTATATGTCAAGTTGTAATTGCATTATCATGAGTTTTGCTTGCCATTTTGAGCCTTATGTTGGCTTCCCTGATTTTGATTATCAGCCATATAGCCAGAGCTTGTCTCATGTCTAGCCAAGCAGAGCCTTTTTATATCCCTTTTGTAGCTTGATTCCCCATTTTTTACCGGGAGGATACTTTCCCCCAAGTGTCATTATCTTGCACATGTTTCCTTGCATTGAGCATAGGTATGTTCCACTTCTTGGAACTAGTTTGTTTTCCCTTTGAAACTCGTATCCTCCTAGATTTGTAGCTATAAAGAACTTTTATTCTTTTTCAAGCTTTTCAAAATATCTGAAAAAAGTCCACAAAAATTAAAAAAAACAAAAATCTGAATAGGAAAAGATGTTATCTTTGGCAACAGTCGAGTCGTGTTGTCGTTGAATAGAGCACTATATATGACATCCATTGGTTGGGTTAGTAGTTTGACTTTAGGAGTTGTACTCATATCTCTGAGTTTATCTTTACCAACTGGTTAAGGTTCCAGTCCCTATGGAGCCTCTATCGATTCCTCATGTATCGCAGAGATGTCCCAATTTTGTATATCAAGTCGATGCTTCCTACATTCAGTCACCATTTGACTTTATGCTCTTGTATGAGGAAGTTGAATCCTGAGTCAGCCAATCTTCAATTGTCTTAACTTTACATGTTGGCCATTCCCGGTACTATTAATTTTTCATGCACATCTTGTTCAAGTCCTTCCACATTATACAACATTGCTAAGTACCTCATGTTGGTTGATGGGGGATGCCTTAATTCCATCCTTCCAACAAATTCCATCCCATCGACTTCAAATCATTTATTCTGGGATAGGATTCTAGAGTCATTTGAGTGCCTTGAGACTTACAGTCATCAGTGGTAGGTTCTCTAGCCATGGATAGTTCTCAGAATACATCAATGTCCCCTGATCGATGGATTCTTCCAAGTGTTTGACCTCAACACATTTATTCACACTTGTTAGATTGCACTCTAGTACCTTGATTCCCATTTTCATTATCGGTGGGTGATCTCGCGTCTGTTAACGGTATACATCAATGACCGGTAATCAAATGATGGACTACTATGTTCGACCTCGACACCTCTATTCACATAGTAGGACATGTACTCATAGCAGTTTGTGTAGAAGAATTTCCATATTGGTGGCATTTCCTATATGCTACCTCCTTGATCATGCTAGTGTTCATGAGATTTCAGTTCTCATGACTTGATTCCAATGTATGTCAGATATCTTCAGCCATTATGGAGATCTTGATCCATGGTATATCTTCAACTTTCATGGATGTCTTGGTCCTTTGTATATCCTCATCATGGATATTCTGATCTATTGTATATTGTACATGGCGATGACCACACATGTCACAGTTTGTATATCATGCCTATTGATGGCCATTGTACTCTTTGTATGTGGGACTGCTATATGTATTTGCAGTCATGTGCAAAGTTTGATTATTGTATTGTACTATTAGAGGGCTGGTTCTTCCACCTGGTTCTTCATCACTCCACTTCTGGGATAGATTTAAAATGTATTTCGGCCATCATGTTACCCCTCTGACCTCACACATTAGCGGGCATCTGTTATAGCTAATTTTACCACACATGGTTGATCACACTTTTATGGCCTTCCCTATCCCTATGCAGACTCTTTGGATCCCATGGACTATTTTAATACCTTTGATGTTTCCAAGATCATCCCTAAAAAAACTCATTATTTGCTATACGTGACTTTTAATCCCTTTCTCGCATATATACGTAGATATTACCCTTAAACCTGCGTACATCAGGATGTGTGCAAAAGGCCAAATATTTTTGGAGTTTTCCTTGATGTGGATCTGAATCACTTGTCTCTTGGCCTTCCATATGCCTCGAGATCATTCGGATTTGACCTTCCATTACCCCATTGAAGCACTATATAAGGAACCCTTTGGATACATTGAAGACGAGGAATTGAAGATCAAGAAAACTATAGTCCATTGTTGTCGTAGCTTTCTTATACTTGATTCTGCATCCCTTTGTCCCTTAGAGAACTTTGTGTTCTTCCCAAGCTTGCCTCTACTTGTGAGCTTGATATCGAGAGATGGAGGATTGAGGTGGTGGAGGCCTAGGTGGAGGACTCAATTTCTTCGGTTCACAGACGTGCCGACAACGGTTGTCACTTATGTAATCTCTGATTTACTTAATAGAAACATCTTTTTCTATCCAATGATGTGCATTTAAATGAATATTCAATCCATGGATGTGTTTAATTGTTTATGTATCATTGATTATATATGCTAGAGTAGGCCTAACACTATATTAGATAGCATGCTTGCCTTGTTTACTATTGTTGAGAGTAAATTGCTAACACAAGCGGGATTGAAAAACGCTCAACTGGGATCTACTACAACCGTCCGGAATAAGGTATGTTTCGAGATCCTTTACTGTTATATGTTGTATTTCTCTTACATATTGGGAATGGATTGATTTCTGCGGTTTCTCTGTCTGTTGTTGTACACCCCAAGCCATAGGAATTTTTCTGTGTAACACAGATGATAAGTGAAGGAAATTGGACAAAATCATGCTTTTAGGAGAGAAAAAAAAAGAGGTTGTGTTGTGACAAAAACTAGGCAATTTCCTTAGAGTAGCTTTCACCTTTTTCTTTAAAAATATCTAGTAAAAGAAAAAACCACACTTGCTAATACTGGAAAGTGTATGGTTTGTCAGAATCTTATCCAGAATATTTCCAAAGTTATACTAAAGGAATTTTAGGTATGTTTGACCACATAAACTTAAGTGGATGCCAACTAGCTAGTGAAGGACCTAAGGATTTAATAAAAAAGAGTAAATATTTTATCCTAAGTATGGGAATGGGTTTTGATTATTCCACGACCCCCTATTAATCCTAAGTTATGTAAAATATGAGAAACACATCACAGATATAGGGCCTAGCAACAAGGCTTCGTCACCCTTTACATATTGCTTGTCCATAAAAGCTAAGGAAAGAGGAAAAACCACAAAGGGGGGAATTCTCCCTTAAACATGGAAATGAACAAAACTGTATGAAATATGGTCTTCAATCTATCTTCACCACATGATCATATAGCCCCATAAGTGACTTTATATAGCTAAAATTCCTCTCATAAAACATCTTGGTGAATGTGTCTACAACTTGCTCAGATCATGCACAAGTCCTTTGATGTAGTGCATATGGATATCTACGTGTTTGGTTCACTACCTCAGTACTGTATTAGTTGAGATTCGAATGGTACTATGGTTGTCAAACTAGATGACTGTAGAAGTCTCTGATTTGATACCAAGCTCTCCAAGTATACCCTGCAACCACAAATATTGAGTTGTTGCATTCACATATCCTATGTATTCTACCTTTGTAGATGAAAGTGCTATGACACTTTTATTTTTACTTAACCCATTGATTGGTCTATATGCAAGAATAAATACATATCCAAAATTTGGTTTTATATCATTGTTATCAACTTTCCAGTCAGACTCAAGGTCAGATTCAACAACATAGTGAATCCCATGAGTTCTAGTTCCTTGTACAAAGTTTAAGATTCCTTTGTCTTGCATCCAATGAATTTCAAGAGGCTAATACATGTGTTTGGAAGAAACACTCACTAAATAATAAATATTATTTTAAGTACGAGTGAAATACATAATACAACCTATCAGCTGCCTATATAGAGTGTTGTTTACCAATGGAGAAGACATGCTTGAGCTTCTTCAAGCTTAACTCCTGAAAGGAAAGGAGTATTACTTGGATTGCAATCCTTAATTCTAAAATTATTCGGCAGATCTAAAGAATACTTGGAGTAATGTATCTTTATTCCAATATTTTATTGAGAAATTTCAATCCCCAAAAATTGGCTTAACAATCCCAAATTAGTCATGGAGAAGGCATGGTTCATTGCATCCTTCATGAAGGAAATTTATTTCTTGGTGCTTCCTATGATCAGAGGGTCATCAACATATAACAAAATAATGATTAATGAATCATGAATCAGCTTCAAATAAACATTTGGATCAGACTTGAATCTACTATAGTTCAATGATAGCAAAAAGCCATCAATCTTGGCATACCAAGATCTAGGAGCTTGTTTTATCCCATACAATCATTTCTTTAACCTACACACAAGAGATGGATTGGTGAAAAAACATTTTTCTTGATGCATATATATCTATTATTTCATATCTCCATGCATAAATTCATTCTTTACATCCATGTGATGTACCTCCCTCTCCATGGATGTTGCAATGGCCAAAACTAGTCTTATGGAGCCCATCTTTGCAACTAGTGCAAAGGTCTCATTGTAGTAAATGCCTTGGGCTTGGGATAATTCCTTGGTCACTAATATTTCCTTATAATTCATAGGATATCCATCAAAATAAAAATTAGTCTTGAATACCCACATACACTTGAATAGCTTTCTCCCTGGGGGGAGATTGACTATCTCCCATGTATCATTCTTTTGGAGTGAATGGAATTCCTCATTCATGGATGTTTACCATATTGTGTATTAATATGATTATTTATATGTTTTTGGTACATATTCAATCATTAGAAAACACTTACTACCAAATAAAGGGTCCTTGACAGAAGGGCACTCTCGAATTGAGATCTAGCCCTTCTAGAATCACTAGGATTCCCGACTAGTTCCACAGTTGTTTGAATGGTATTTGATTCCCACTTTGGACTTGTGGGAGAGCTCGGATATGCAATTAAATAATCACTATCATACATATCAGAATTATAAATTTCATTAGATTCTTCAATTACAACCAAAGGTGGAGCAACTGAAGAGGACTCTCCAATTTCTGTTGCTTGCATAAGCCCTTCTTCAAACTGAACACTCATTTAAAGGTAGAAATTTTGAGTTCTCATGTTAATAATATTATACCCTTTGGAATATTTAGAATACCCAACAAATAGGAACTCTTGAATTTGTGGTTCCAAAGCTCTCAAAGTTTATCTAATGGAATTTTAGCCCATGCCTTTGAGCCAAAAATCTGGTAATGAGACACATCAAGCTTGTGCCCACTCCAAGCTTTGAAAGGAGTTATTGTAACATACCAATATAACCTATAAAATAAAAATTGAAAAATAATTTGTTTCACATGAATTTTGTCTATAACTTGCATAATAATTCATTCTTAAGTTTTAAGAAAATAACCAACATGAAAGTCCACACGAGAAAATCATCCTTTTGTAGTTAAATCTACGTCTACAACCAGAAAATTCGTTTCCTGCACTGAAAATTAATTTTCCAACTTTCACTCTCTGCATTTCTCCCTTCCTCCCTCTGCTACGGACTTTGGAATAAAAAACCTAACATCCGATGAAATATTGTATCCATGCTTCCACCTTCTGCCTTCCACTGCAGACTTAACACGCAACAGAATCATCCATTCACACTTCCACCTTCCACCTTCTGCCCTTCCGCCTTTCACAGTGGATTGTGGAACTTAGAAAACTTAACATGCGACGGAATCTTCCATTGCAACTTCCACCTTCCGCCTTTCGCTTTTCCTCCTTTCACTACGGATTGTGGAAATCAGAAAATTTAACAAATGACACATTTATTTGTTCACCTTGCGCCTTCTGTAGGCAGACTTCGGAGTGCGGAAAACATATGTTTGCCTTATAATTGTTGGCTCTCTCTATAAAATAAATCAATCCTACAAGTTATAGTGGGTTGAAATATATAGTAGGTGCAATCCATCTTCAATCATAACCATTCCCAACAGACCGAGAGTACTTCTCCATTGAGAATTACAAGCCCAATGTAGGGCATCAACATTGTAGGGGTATCATAACATTAAGACACCAAATAACCAATGCATTCAAGATCATATGAGTATGCACCCATTCACTAGACAATATTTTCATAAACAATGATATAAGCATGCTTGATAGATAAACTCATTCGTAGAAAATGAAACATTAAGCTTCAAGTTGCAGGGGAAATTGATCCTTCCAATGATCAATTTTAGAAAAGATTGCAGAGTGTAAAGAACATACATCCTTGATAGATATATGGTCAATATCATCAAATCAATGGTCGAGAATAACTTCACTAAATGACATAATGCCTGAGATAAGCACTGAGAATTAGAAGTGATCGTGAATAAGAAACTTTAGTATCAATGGACAAGGTTGATCCCCAAACAGATCAATGGTTGAAAGTGATTTTGCATCAAGAAATAGCGTGGATCAAGAAAGTTTCATTGAGCTCGATAGGAAACATGCGTAAATTATGTTTCCCTTCCCCATTGGATATTGCACTTAAAGTTCAGAGGTAAGAAATCCACTTTGTGGAGTGCGATGGTTAGAAGGGGCCTGCATGTTTCAATGCTCAAGATTTGGGTGAAGAAGATCAATGGTTGTCAGTTCATTTCGCTAAATCAACTAGCACAGATTAATAAAATCCTAGTGTGCAAGAAATTCCTATAAAATATGATGTATGGTATTTAGGGTCCACCATCGATCTAGATCCGACAGTACTCAAGGATTTCGCTGATTCAACTAGCAAGTGAGTTAACTGTGGAAATGGGCGCAAACGTTTTAATGAAAAATAGTTTGTTCTCTTTGGAGTCTGTCGTTGATTGAGTTTGGAAGAGATCCAATGATGGAGGATCACTTTCACTCATTGAACTAGCAGGGGAGTTACCGTCAGAGGCTAGCACAGAAAACTTGTGAAATCTCGTTCATCGCAGACTTGAAGTTCGCTCTTCATTGAGCATTAGAGAGACAATCGGATGGGTTGGTTAAACTTAGTGGTTTGGATAAAGTTAGAATTGACTAAATCACATATATGACTATCTAAATATTGTATACAAAGGGCATGACATCATAAGCATAACACATTCTTAAGAAAAACAATGCAAAATTTACGAACAACCAGAGAATACTTATATGAGCGCATACACCTATTTGAGAGCAATACTTTCATCAGCAAACCTAAGGTATTATCTTATCATTTACATAAATATGGAAAACATACATTCGTACATCCACCGACGCACCCTAAGCTCATCAATCACATAAATCATGCAGTATGCAAATAACCTCATACAAAACAACAATCCACCACTTGGGTTTCCATTTTACCAAATTCAAGGCACAATCACTCCAAACATCACACGAGTAAAAGAGTTCATAAGCGTCATTAAATATAAGCTGCTAACTGACCATTTGATTGATATCTAAAACACATATTTAACATAAACAAACATACCCTGAGCCTAATAGGTTTGCAAAAACAATACTGAGTAATATAACCTTTTGTAGAACTAGCTGCAATGAAAAGGGAACAACCACATTCCACCTAACCATAGATTATGCATATATCACTCCGTCCTCAATCGTTGGAAAGAAGATTACGAATCGTTGGAATTTTACCTTTTCTTCTTTAATGTGCGGCACGAAACGTAGGAGTTGTAGAAATTTATTTATGAGGTTATCCATGGTCATTTGACCCAGTTTCAATTCATATAATTCCTTGGTCTTCCTTTCATAATAGCTTTCTAATAAATATTGCTTCTTGAAGAGCTTCTTAAACTCCGACCATTCCAGGTTCTTTTCTTTTAATCCATGGGAGATATTTAGGTCCTTCTACCAAATGCTTTCCTTTCCTTTTAGGTTGTAGACTTCCATTCTGACCTTCATGTTGTTGGAGTAGTTTTAAATCTGAAAGTACTTTTTAATATCCATCAACCAAGCTTATGCTTCTTCTCCATTCCTTGATTCCCCATCAAAACTAGTGGGAATTATTTTCTTGAATTCTCCTTCCAGGTGGTCCACTTCTCTCTTCCCAACTATCCCAGCTTGATTCCCAGCATTTTGAGTTTCCTAGGAGGAATTGTCTTTTCTTTCAGCACTATCTCCTACTTTCGGGTTCCTACGTACTTCTGCTGGTGCTTTTTTCCCATTGTTTTTCTCCTCCAAGATTTGCAATAGTATCTCATTGAGATCCTGTTGTTTTACTTGAGCCATTTTAAGTTGATCAATTTCTTCTTTGAAGACCTATATTTCCACTATCAAATTCTTCACCATTTCAAGTACTTGGCTTGCTTCAGAACACTCTGGTTCTAGAGGCATTGGACGAGGTATTGGTGTAACTTATTCAGGTGGGTACTCCTGCTCGTTTTTTGAGTCCATAATTGTATCTTGTTATAGAACAATTCTTGTTCATACACAAAACATTTCAACACAAAAATGTTTAGGACAAAATTTTCCATAATGCAGTGGAACTAGATGTTCCCCAAAAGGCGACAGAGTTGAAACCTATGGCTCTGATACAATATGTAACATACCCATATAACCTGTAAAAAAAAATATTGCAAATATAATTTCTTTCACATGAATTTTGGTTATAACTTGCATAATCATTCATCCTTATGTTTTAAGAAAATAACCAACATGAAAGTCTGTAAGAGAAAATCAGACTTCCATACTTAAATCTACTTCTGCAACAAGAAAAGTTGTTTCCGCACTGAAAATGACTTTTTTGACTTTCTCTTTCCGCATTCCTCTCTTCCTCCCTCCGCTGCAGACTTCGGAATCAAAAACCTAACATCCGACGTAATCATTTATCCATGCTTCTGCCTTCTGCATTCCACCATTCTTCCTTCTGCATTCTTCCCTTTCGCATTCTGCTGCGGACTTAACACCTGAAGGAATCATCCATTCACACTTCCTCCTTCTTCCTTCTTCCTTTCCTCCTTTTTCTGCAAACTATGTAACTCAAAAAAATTAACATGTGACAAAATCATTCATCCACACTTCCCCCTTCTGCATTCCGCCCTTCCACCTTCCACTGCGGACTTAACACCTGAAGGAATCATCCATTCCCACTTCCTCCTTCTTCCTTCTTCCTTTCCTCCTTTTGCTGCAAACTATGTAACTCAGAAAAATTAACATGCGACAAAATCATTCATCCACACTTCTTCCTTCCTCCTTCCGCCCTTCCGCCTTTCACTGTGGATTGCGAAACTAGAAAAACTTAACACACAATGGAATTGTCCATTCACACTTCCGCCTTCTTCCTTCCACCTTTCCTCCTTTCACTGCAGAAGTTGGAAAACTTAACAAACTATGCCTTTATTGTTCACCTTCCATTTTCCTCCTTTCACCTTCCACAAACGGACTCTAGAGTGCGGAAAAAATATGTTTTCCTTAGAATTTTTGGCTCTTTCTAGAAACTTAATCAATCCTACAAGTTATAGTGGGTTGGGAGATAGAGTAGGTGCATTCCATATTCTGTAATAACCATTCCCAACTGACCAATATTACTTCTCCTATGAGAATGAAAAAACCCAATGCAGAGCATCAACATAGTAGGGGTATCATACCATTAAGACACGCCATAACCAATGCATTCAATAACATACGAGTATGCACCTATTCATTAGACAATATTTTCATCAACAATGATATAAGCCTTCTTGATAGATAAACTCTTATTCGTGGAAAATGAAATGTTAAGCTTCGAGTTGTAGGGGACTTGATCCTTCCAATGATCAATTTCAACAAAAATTGCAGAGAGTAAAGAAAATACATCTTTGATATATCTATGTTGAATATCATCATATCAACAGTAAATAATAACTCCACTAAATGAGATAACATCAGAGATAAGCACTAAGAATTAGAAGTTATTGTGAACAAGAACCTTTAGGATCGACGGACAAGGTTGATCCCCAAGAAAATTAACAATTGGCAATGATTTCACTGCAAGAACTAGCGCAAAACAAGAAAGTTTTTTTGAGCGTGATAGGAAATTTGCGTAAATGACATGTCTCTTTCCCATTTGATATCATTCTCGAAGTTCGTAGGTAAGAAATCCACTTTATGGAGCGCGATGGTTAAAAAGGACCCGCATGTCTCAATGGTAAGGATTTGGGCAAAGAAGATCAAAGGTTGTCAGTTAATTTCGCTAAATCAAGTAGCACGGATTAATAAAATACTGGTGTGTGCGAAATTCCTATAAAATATTCCTTACGGTATTTGGGTTCCCCCATTGATCTAGATCCGATGGATCTCAAGGATTTCATTGATTCAACTAGAAGGTGAGTTAACTACAGAAATGGGCGCGGACATTTTAATGTGAAATAGTTTGTTCTCTTTTGAATTCATCATTGATTGAGGTTGGCAGAGATCCAATGATGGAGGATCAATTTTGCTTGTACAACTAGCGGGGGAGTTACCAGCAGAGGCTAGGTGTATAGAACTTATGAAATCCTGTTCATCGCAGACTTGAATTCTGCTCTTCGTTGAGCGTTACAAATACCATAGGCTGGGTTGGTTAAAATTATCGGTTCGACTAAAGTTAGAACCGACTAAATCACGTATCAGACTATCTAAAGATTGTATACAAAGGGCCTGAAATCACAAGCATAGTACATTCTTGAGAAAAACAATGCATAATTTAAGAACAACCAAAGAATATTTATAAGAGTACATACACTCGTTTAACAACAATAATTTCATTAGCAAACCTAATGTATTTTCTTATCATTACAACAATATGGAAAACATACATTCATACATCCATCGACATGCCCTAAGCTCATCAATCACATAAATGATGCAGTATGCAAGTAAATCCGTATATAACAACAATCCACCACTTGGGTTGTGATTTTACAAAATGCAAGGCGCAATCATTCCAAATATCACATGAGTACAACAATTCATAAGCGTCATTAAATATAAGCTGCTATTTCATAATTTCATTGATATCTAAAACACATCTTTAACATAAACAAACATACCCTGAGCTCAATAGGTTTGCAAAAACAATACTCAGTAATGGAACCTATTGTAGAACGAGCTGCAATGAAAAGGGAACAACCATGTTCCACCCAACCATATATTAGGCACCAATCACTCGATCCTCAGTCGCCCCTGAGCTAAACTATGCATGCTGACAGTGGTGACAGTAAAACTCAGTGTAGTTCTATAGTAAGAAATCACTTTCCTAACATAGAGTGCTCACACAACAAGTATTCCTTGTTCTAGCATACCCAGCAGTGTCCCGTATCCTAGCATATGCTTCCTTATTTATCCTTTTCTTTTTTCTTATATATTTTTCATTTAATGGCCAATTACCCCAAGGAATTTTTGCACCACTACCTCTTTGTTTCCCCAAGGTGGGTCTAGCCCATATTTGCATTCCCATGCCTCGTGTAACTTCCCTCAGACAGAATCTACAAGTCCCCCGCTCTCGCATGCATAGTTTCCTCATTCAACATGGTTGTCTGTATCATTCATATTTTTATTACAAGCATAACATTTCAGTTACATTTTTCCTTCAAGGACCGATGGGAATATCCCAACTTTTCCAATCACATTCAACAAAAAATAAAATAGTATTTCCAAAAATATTACAAATAAAGTTTATCACTTGGGGGATATTATAGTGATTCCATCAAGTTGCTTTTTTGGAACCCTATTTTGGATGTAGGATGCACAATTTATAGCTTCATACCAAAAATTTGGTGGCAAAGAGTTAGACTCTATCATACAAGTAGCCATATCCTTGAGGGATCTATTCTTCATCTCAGCAACACCATTCCGTTGAGGTTTGTAAGGAATAGAATGTTTCATCTGGATTCATGCGTTATCACGATATTGAATGAAATCAGACATGACATACTCACCACCATTATTATATCAGAGGATCTTGAGTTTCCTCCCATACTGGTTCTCAACCAAGGCTTTGAAAACCTTCAAGTGGTCAAAAAATTCAGACTTGAGTTTAAGGAAGTAAACCCAACAGTATCTGGAAAATTCATCTATGAAGATAAGGACATACATGGATTGAATCATGGAAATATGTGCAAAAGGACCAATAATATCAACATGGATGATCTCAAGAGGTGTGGAGGTCCACTCATGATTGTCTCTCTCATACTTATGCTCTAGATGTTTTCCTAGAATGCAACACTCACATACTCCCTTGGAAAACTTGATCTTTGGCAATCCTATAACGATGTATTTTTAAAATAAATATGAAATATACTTGTAATTTAGATAAAAAAACCTCTCAATAAAACTCTTATTGTATTCATTAGCATGAGTGAGAAGAGAAGAAGGTTTAGAGAAAGGCATGAAGAGTGAGAACGTGTACACTTTCAAACTATGATCCACAAAACCTTTACCAATGACTCTACCATTCACAATCTTGGAGATTTGAACTTCATTGGGAGAAATCACAACCTTATTAGGAGACCTAGTGTGGGTCATCTGGTAGACTTCCAAGAGATTAGCAGCAAGACCTAGGACATATAAGATATTGTTGAGTGAAACATGGTCAAAATCTTTTCTACCATTACCCTTAATTTCAGTTTTTGAGTTCTCTCCTAGCAAAATATTTGGACCTTTCGAATCATCAAGAGAGGATAATTTCTCCCTTGTTAAAACCATGTGCTTAGAAGCTCCAAAATTGATGATAAAATAAGGAGATCTCATAGTGTTTGCAACCAGGGCATGTACTCTCTCCTTATCTTCGAAACTTGATCCTTCTTCCTTCTTCTTTGCACCTTCAGGAAGAGAGATGTTGTTTTTTTCTAGGAATTTAGTCAAACTTTCAATTTGACTCTTCATTCAAGAGCTCTCGGGATGAAATCCCTTCCCACAATATGTGCACTTGCTTCCTTCACCTTTACTTTTATTCTTCTTGTATTTCTTCATCTTGGAGTTTGAGGACTCCTCATGAGACTTGAACTTATCTCCTTTTTTATCTGGACACTTCTTGGCCTTCTCATTTCCTTTGGAATCCACCTTGGAATCTCTAGAAACCAAAGCTTGATCTTTGGAAGATTTTATGGTTCCCATCATAATTAATTTGTCTCGCTCCTGAGTCAAGCATTCCATGAAATCTGCTAGTGAAGGCATCTTCCAGGTTCGAGCTATCATCTTTGTGGCATGGAAGGTAAAAAAAATTACTGAGTAATTAGGGAGAAGCTTCAAAAGGATGGCCAATATTAGTTGTTCATATTCTTTATCAATACCACACTATTGTAGCTGCAAAACCAGTGATTTGAATTTCGAGAAGTATACTTGCAAAGATTCGAAGCTGCTTGGACTCAGTGCAATCAACTCGTTCTCCAGTTAATGACCCATCATCTTATCTGTCCTGTAAAATAAAGTTTGAATATTCTCCCATACTTCATTCAGTGAAGTCAACCCATCAAGATGAAATAGAAGTTCTCTTGAAATGCAAAGACACAAGAGACCATACACCTCATCTCTCATATTATGCCATGTGATCTTCTTAGTTTCTACATTACGTTCAGCCTCAGTTTCCATGGTTACTTTGTAGATTCCTTTACTCCTCATTAGAACTCCATTTGTGCCTTCCATTCTATATATTTGAATGGATTCAAGATGATATGGTGAGATGGATTCTTTCTTCAGCAACTGTGCCCTTGTATAGAAAGACTCTATTCCCAGTGAGTGATGTTGAACCTGAAAAAGAAATTAGACAAGGAGAAAAATCGATCTACCAAGGATCTGATACCATGTGGAAATTAATCCCAAGTTGTAGTTCAATTACACTCACAAAATTGGTAGTCAAACATGCAAGATACACTCAAAATTACGATTGAATATGGAGCACAACATAAAATTCATTGATGGAAAAAAAACTCTTTGAATGTACCTCTTGGAAAGAAATAAGAAGAAAAACACTTTTTTGCAAAAAAACTCTTTAAAAAAACCCGTTGCAAAGAAATAACCTACTTTCCAAAAATACCTTGTAAAAAAAACTCTATGAAAAAACCCCTTGCAAAGAAATAACTCCTTTGCAAAAATACTTTAGAACACAAAATCTTTGGCAAAAGTGCCTTGGGAAAAAAAACTTTGAATGTACCCCTTGGAAATAAATAAGAAGAAAATTACCTTTTAAAAAAAACTCCTTTGGCAAAAGAAATATCCTCTGAAAACCCCTTCAAAAATATTTTGATGAGATATATGCGAAATGAAAATGTGTGAAAATAATGAGTCTATTCCGTTTTACTTATACAAATATAGATAACATAAAAAAAAATTCTTCCGGCCGACGTATTTTTTTTCATTTGGTTTTTTGGCCAAACAACCTTTGTTGTAAATAATGGTTCCATAACGGAAAAAATATTATTCGGCCGATTGAACCTCTGAGACCTTAAACCTGCATAGTTTTCAAGTTTCTCCATTTTCGGAAGGTAAAATGGATGCCTTACACTACAAATCCACTGTCGGACTTGATACCATTAGTTTTGTCATTGAATCTACTTTCCGTAGGTATATGTTTTGTTGTGTATAGGTGAGATCCGATATTTTTTTTTTTTGTTTCTTAACATGTGTCAAGTTTCGTTTCATCTCTTTCAAAATGCGGTGAAATGAAAAATATATAACTTTAAAAATACACCACCAAAAAAATTGAAACAAATATGGTGCAGTTAATTGGAGTGTCTACTTCAAAAGAGTATTCATAGATTTTTAAGTTTTATAGTCAATTGAGAGAAAACTGTCGCAACCAAAAACATGTTGAAAATCGACAAGGTTTCCCCATTGATTGAATTCAAAAAAATATTATAATTAGTATATAGATCTGTTGGTTACAAACTTATGGTCATCCTCTAGTATATTGTGTGTACATTGTC
Organism: Pseudotsuga menziesii; assembly: GCA_001517045.1. Classification (NCBI taxonomy): domain Eukaryota; kingdom Viridiplantae; phylum Streptophyta; class Pinopsida; order Pinales; family Pinaceae; genus Pseudotsuga; species Pseudotsuga menziesii. Next base: position 37,056 of record LPNX010137503.1, read on the forward strand.
GTAACATATTTTTTTTTTGCAAAATACAAGTTTAACAATGATTTTAGGGGAGAAACCAAACATGATTTTTTTTAACTCCTTTCATTTTATAAGGACACACTGTCAAACATTTTCCAAAATGACAAATCAAATATCAATAAAAAAAATCAAAAAAATTATGAATAGAAAGCTAACATAATTCTCTAAAAGTTTTGTTTTTACTTAAAAGTGAAATTCTAAACAAAAATATCACTTTCGTTCGCCCAAAGTTGAAAAACATGAAAAAATCAGATTTATTTTCTCATAAGACCCCCCAAAATAGACACCCATATTCATGGATTCACCCATGATTATGTTCACATCAGAAAAACTTATGTCAAAATAATATGATCAAATATATAATTACATCACATATTCAAAAGCATAAGGATTCTATTTGAATCAGTACAAAAGCAGGCTTACTAAAGTAGTCAAAATCCCCCATAGGTGCATAAAGCACTTTCCAAACAAGTCAAAATGATCACGAACTCGATGAATGACTTGGTATAAGTTATAAGTGAAGGAAAGTGGAAAAACTCATGCTTTTAGGAGAGAAAACAAAGGAGGGTGGTTACTGACAAAAACTAGGCAGTTGCGTTAGACTAGATTTCACCTTTTGCTTTAAAAATCAGTTGTAAAAGAAGAAAGCACTGGAAAGCAAGAAAGCACACTTTCTAATACTGGAAAGTGTATGGGTTTTCATAATATTATCCAGAAATTTTTGAAAGCGCTACTGAAGGCATTTTAGGAAAGTTTGACCACCGAAATGTAAGTCGATGCCAACTAGCTAGTGTAGCACCTAGGAATTTAATAAAATAGATAAAATATTACATCCTAACTATGGGAATGGGTTTTGATTATTCCAACACACTCAGCATAATTAAATGGCAATAGAGAAGGAAGTAATATCAAATCCATAGAAGTATGGTGTACTTACAAAATAAAACTATGAAAGTTATGTATTGAGGATTAATTGAATATATTGATTTTCGTACACTCTAGTACCATGTGAGATTTCTAAATAAGGCTTGATGGAAGAAATAAATCATAATATAAGGATATTAAATAACAATAATCTTACTTAGATGTGAAACAAATATTAATAGCAAAAATAGTGAAGAAAATATTGAACATAATACATGAGATATAGAAATCAATGGAATAAACCCTTCTTGGGTGTGTGTGTATCGAGAGATTGAGATATATCTAAAAAGAGAGATTTGGGCACAAAGGGAGGGAGGGTGTGGGTGATTAGAGGTAGCTAAGAGGGGGATGTTAGGGGAGATAAATAGATAGATATTAGGATAGGAGGGGTTTATGGGTTTAGGGAGGATTTTGGACGTTGGATAGGAGGGGAGGTGTAATGTTGGGGAAGAGAGAGAGAGAGAGAGAGAGAGAGAGAGAGAGAGAGAGATTTGAGTGGGGTTAGTGCTATGGGGATAAATAGGGTGGGGTGTTTGTGTGTGTAAGAGAGAGAGAGAGAGAGAGAGAGAGAGAGAGAGAGAGCGAAGGTGAAGGGTAGGAGTACGATTGGGGGAGAGAAATAGATACAGATCAAGGTGGGGGGTAGGTAGGTAGGGGCTTAGGGAGCATTAAGTAAGTTAGTGAGAAGAGGGGGTATAGGGTATGGAAAGAAAGAAAGAGAGGAAGAGGGATATGGGGGGTTGGTGAGTGGTATGGGTAGATGTATTAGGTGACACAAAGAGAGGGGTTGTTAATGGCAGGGGGATTAGGGTGGATAGACAGAGGGGATAGAGATGGTCATTATGGGAAGTGAGTGTATGAGGGGGTTTATGGAGAGAAAATTAGGGCTAGGGGCGTTGAGAGTGTGAGAAAGTGGTAGTTTGGGGGTATTAGCAGGTTTGAGGAGTGAGAGAGATTTGGGATTTGGGTTTTGATGTTGGAGTAGGTGAGAGAGAGAGTGAGAGGGGAGTGATGGTCATGGAGCAATGAATAAGGAGAGAGAGTTAGGGGGGATAAAAGGATGTAAGGAGAAGAAATAGTTGGGGGGAGAGAGAGAGAAAGGGATGGGGATGTAGGGAGGAGGGATAGAAATGTATGGATTTATAACATTCCCTATAAATCAAGTGAACCTTTTATAACTACAAAACTCATGCAAATTGTGTAACTACTAAATCAATGTGTGTTGTGTAACTACAAAACATGTGCATGTTTTTGTCTGTGCATCCTACATGTCAACTTACTTATCAGGATTAGGATCCTCAAGTGTTAGTGTCAAATACTAAGTACATATTTTGTTTTTGTGAAGCAAGAGAATCTTTTTTTTCAAAAATATAATTACAACAAACGTGTCCCTAATCTTGGTGCAAACACCCTTATGATGCAAAAAAATAGATATTTTAATGAATAATACCAAATACACATATAATTGAAATGAAATTCTATAAAATATAACCTTGCATTAAGATAATGCAATATAAAGAAATGTTCACTTTCTTGTTAATCATGGTAACGTTTCACTTGAGAAAAGCTCCAATTACAAAAACACTGGAGAAATTAATCCACACCCTCCTATCTCTTTAAATAAGATTTCAATGGTCAAAACCCTAACCACTTGTGGTCCCATTATTAATGAATATCAACTATGTTGTGAACCTAACTTAACAAAGAGACCCCATTTATGTTAATTTATTATCCACTACCATCTAGTGTGAATTATTTTGAAAGGAGATGGCCACATACATTAATTGACTCTTATTTAATGTAATGTAGGGAGGTTAGTGTAGGACCTTAACAATTGTGGATACCACCTATAGTTCATCCTTAATTGTGTGAAACCTATACTGAGATCTTTTATACGGATTTTGATTTCGTTGTGGATGTTCTCCTATTTTCTACTTGTTGTACCCTTTTTTTATAGGTGACTTCAGTGAAAAAAACATTTTTTCGTCAATCATGTGTCATTTCTAAAGATTTATTCTTTATGTTTGCTACACACTTTTTATTAGAAAAAGTGCATATTGAAGTCATATTTTGCCTAGAAAACAACATGAATTAGAAGAAAAGTTATGTTTACTAGGATCTCATTCAATTTTTAGTTTTTTACTTATTTCCTAATTATCGAATTTGTTTTTTTTTCATATTTAATTCTTAATATTAATCATTATTACTTTTTTCATTTTATCTTTAAGATTGTACTACTTTATTTCTAGTTTCCATTTTTAATTATTTATTACAATAAATTTTGAAAGTGTTTTTAATGTTTATAAAAAAAATATAGTAACTAGGAAAATCAATAATTAGGATGGGCTCATACTATTGTGACATAGGTTCAATTCCAATGTGATGCTACTATACCCCTAAGCATACCAACATTACCCCACACATGGAACACATGGATATGAGGTTTGAAATAAAGACATCGCAAGGAGTTCCTTTAAATTTCACCCTATTAGTAACTCATCTGCGCCCTAGGGACATGTTTATAAAAATGTTTAGTTCTATTTAAGAGAATATCCCATTTTTTTGTATTAATCCTTAAACTTATTTTGTTATATTTTAGTTTCTATTTATAGCATTTCATTCAATCAATCTCATTTTTGTACACACCACTTGTGAAAACACCTCACACCTTTAATCCAATGATACTTGGTTCATGTTTACATGTTAATCCTTAAAATCAATAATAAATAAAACCAACTAAAATCCTCACATAAGGGATTAAAATCAATTTTTTTATTAGCTTAGGATTGTGTGGATATGTATCCAAATAATTTTTCACGATATTTTGTGTTTGAAACATAAGTATTGACTTCAAAGGAACTTTAAAATCCTTTCTACATTGTGAAATTCAAAACCCATTCAACAATAGGAACATTATTTGGAGTGGATAATTTCAATGTTGGGATCAAAATTGTGTCTGAGACTTCTAATTATTTGATATGAATGATCGCTTGACCATTGAATTTCCTCTTTAAGGAAAGGAAACATACTATGCACACCCATGAGGAGGTAAATTTTTGGCCCATCTTTGTTTACCTATCTATGTCACTCTAAGAGGACAAAGGGAACTTGAGATACATAGTTGTCAACTTACTACAGTTTCTTTCAATTTATTTCACTATAACTATCTCAATCACACCTTCTTTCGCTCCATTAGTGGACTTGGAATCTCACCAATTGGATGGTTTGGAAGGCCCTTATTAATCTTTCTACTTTTGTGCATCCAATGAACCTTTCCATACCACTTGTTGAGGAAAATTTGATAGTTGTTTTCTCTATTTTGAACATTTTTTTAATAGTTCTCTTTTTAGAATCAATGAGTAATTTTTAAAAATTTTCTAGGGTGTTTCTATTTGAATTAAAATTTTACTTTATGAATTACCTATTGCACCCACTTTGGAATTAATTTTAATTATGTATAGCAAAGAGTTAATGGTAATTAATCTGAACCACTCCCATTAGTCTCTCTTAGTTTTATTTTTTGAGTTAGAGACTACATAACATATAGTTAATATTATGGTTCTTGTCCCTCTTAAGGGTTCTCGATGACTTTGATGATTATGTCCCACTCTTCATATCCTTTCCTATGTTATTAGTCTTCCTCAATGTGTGAGTATAGAACAACATCATGATTCCCCACCACATAATTCTCCTCCAAGATCGTTAGATTCGATCTCTTTTCATCCCAAATCATCTCCTTCAAATAAACCTCTTAACCCACCTTTAAGTGCAACAACCAACATACTAAGAGATGACCAAAGTAATCATGCTAACCTTAACATCAATATTGATACTAACTCAAATACTAATTTAAATGTGAACACAACCACTTTTGCAAACACTTCACAGATTTCGATCATCCCTTTTTTGCTAATGCAATTCTCCTTGATTTGACTTAGCTAACTAATGACCCAATTTGACATGATTATACATGGCTTACCATTTCATGTAAATTAAGTTCAAATATGCCAAATATTTAAGAGAAAGCTAGAGAGGATTTGAACAACCATATTATGGCTTTCTATCTATGGTGATTCTAAAAATTACATTGTAGGTCTGATTCCATTCAATTATGGTTATTACAAAATACACTCACAACAAACTATTCAATTATTTTATCATACTTGTACAATGGTTTTATTTTCAAAATAATTTTACATTGCAACGTTGTTTCCATGTGTGAAGGACCAAGTTGTGGCATGACCATGTTTCCCATCCACATGTGACCATCCTTATAGATATAGTTATTTAAACAAATATATATGTGATTTCCATATACTATATATTATGAATTAAATCTATTTGTTGAAATTTTTTTATGTTTATAAGATACCTCTCACCTATTTTGGAAAGTGGCCTAGACTAGCCACAATTGCATTTTCTATTCCCAATAGTAGTGTCTTACCTCTATGGGTCACCATTCATTGTATCCTAATGCATCAAGAATTAGTACCAATGAAGTCATTTCTCTGTAGAAATGGGATCCCATATAGTCTATGACAGAGAATGTAGCCTCACTCATTAAATTAACCTTTGAATCCCACATATGGCATTGATCATTTCATTTTACACACCGCGAGCATAAATCCATCTAAAAAATGATTTACCAAGCGCCAAAAGGGAGCAAAACTCTCTAAGTACAAAAGCCTTTTTTAGAGTGGAAATGTTCAGGAAATGTGAATGAAATGTTTATGGCTTTAATTTGTAGTCTTATATATGTGTTTCTAGAAAATATTTTAAATATAAGTTGAGCCAACTTGTTATTTTTTATAACAAATTATTTAATTTTTTATAAAGGACACACATCAGCTCTAGGATGAGCATGAAAGGACTTACACATCTCCCCTACTAGGTTTTAGAATGTGCCTCTTCGGTGCAATAAGTCATTTGCTTCATCAATATCGTAAATGTAACATTATATTACCATCATCCATCTACCCTAAAGGATATTACCATTAGTGTCCTATCACTAGTGACGTCCACTTGCTATCACACTAACACTTGATTCATTTGGTTTCTTTGTTGACTCTTATCTCCTTGATTGTATTTTTATTGAAATACCACCATTATTTTGTAAATCATTCAAAGTTCTCCCTTATGTGAGTACAAAATCTATACAATATCTTATGGTAGTGTCCATGGTTACCTTTTTTCATGCTCTACAATAAGTTACCGATGGATCATCCTTATGTAAGACCCTCAATACCCTTTGACTTCTACATACTCCCCCCTCCATAAGTATTACCTATTTTAGTTTCCACTTTTTGTTATCTCATTGAATCCCTCCACCAAAATTATTCCCCATACCATTTGTTATTTCATGACTAGGCATACATTTTATTCCAAGTCACTCAGCTTTATGCTATACATAAAGAAAGTATTGATTCCACCACTCTTTGACCCTACACTCTCTTGTGTTTTAGTCGCAATTTAAGCTATCATCCTTGTTTCATTTGCCATGTTGATAATAAAAAAAATCCCCTGATATCTTTGTTTCTAGTAGACTTCTATTTATGAGCTTCAATACAAATATTTTAAAAAATAAGCCTAGAAGCATTCTAGGCCTTGGACCCATTGTGATAATTGATGTGTTATATTTTGCTAAAAGATGCACTTTGATTGTTGAGAGGGCATGGATATATGACATCTTATATTTATTATTGGTTTTGAGATAGTTTGGATGTAGAAGATGGACCAACAAGACTAAAGGAGAAGGAAGAAAGAAAATTGTAGATCAATTATACATCATTAGGCATGGATTCATAAGAATTATGTACATCCACAGAAATCAAGTTGAAGTATCTGATGGTGGCAGATGGAAGAAAAGAGAAAGTAACATAAAGTACAGCATCCATTAAACAGAGAAACTCTTTGCAAAATGGATTAAAATATCCTTGAACAAAATACAAAAATGACAGGTAATCACAACAAATACTTTGATGTTTGAGAATCTCTCATGCACGTGAATCCATGATCCTCAAGGTCTCCAATTTATCCAATCAAGATGATAAAGGAAAAATGAAAATGAAGACACAATCTATAGAGCAACTTTCATGAATCTTTAAATGGAAGAAATAATTACATAGCACAATGTCCTCATGATTACAATCAAACGCATACAAGATTCTTGCCTCTACATCGCCCTAGAGCTTCTAAGACTGACCCCCTTATATATTGTCTCATGATAGAAGTTATATGTATATATATATATATATATATATATAATGACAAGATAAGAGCTAGCACAATATCTTCAGAACTAAAAGTCTAATGATAGACATAGAAATGAAGGNAGAACTAAAAGTCTAATGATAGACATAGAAATGAAGGGGTATCTGATACATCAGAGGAATTTAAGAATTGCTAAAATGTTTCCTCAATTGTGGAACTAATTTTTATTTTATTGATTTAATTCTTGCTTCATGAAGATATGGGTCAATCCCTATATGTTCTTAGCATTTGTTTTTAAATTTCTATGTAGCTGCTATCAAATCTGGAATCCATCCTTCAATTGTTGCTTGAAATTAGGAACAAATCCATGGATATCAATCCTCTGTTTTGAGATGTTTAACCACCTATCTTTTAAATCAAGGATTTTTCACGTAGTTTGAGCAAATATTTAAGGATTACTTAACTACAAAGGTGCTATGCAAAATTCTTTTCCTCAACATATTCTTAATAAAGTGCCAACTCATTTGTCTTCAAGAAACTTCGAGGATGCTTGGAACTACTGGAGAATTTGGTCATTGGTTTCTGAATTTGATGAGTTCAAATATTTTTGAATTTAGAAAAAATATTCTAACACTTATATACTTTTAAATAGATTTAATGTCCATTTCGTATTAATAATAAAATGGCATTTTGAAAATCATGAAAAGCTTACATAACCTTTTCTCGATTTTGAATGGAATCCACAATCAATTAACTTTGTATTTGTCACATGCCCATGATATTTCTTATCCAATAAAGATGTACAAAAGTGTCTCAAGATTCCAATAAGGGAATGATCTACTAATGATACTACTTTTTCTTGAGTCTTCTTCCTCTTTATTAAGCTTTTATATAAGATTTCATCCACAACTTGCTTTTTTACATATCTACTAAGGATTTGAATTGTATTTGCAAGTTGATTTATCTAAGGAGAGCGCCAACCTGTAATATCCTGAATTTTGGACCTAACACTTATAGGCATGAGACTATTGATTATGATGTTATCTTGATAGTTTATTTTGATATATTAGGTCGAGGACCCGACTGCATATGAACATGATGATTTGTTTTATATATTGAGTGTAAGCCACTTATTGATGATATATATATATATATATAGCTAGCATGGACCCTAAAGCACATGATTGATGAGATGTTTTGTGTTGAGCGAGGAGCTCTGGAGCACATGGGTAATTAATATTTTATGTTGAGCAAGAATCTCTGGACCACATGAGTACTTACATTTGTGTTGAGCGAGAAGCTCTACGACACATCAAAATATAATTGGAAGTGTTGGGCATAAGCCCTAGAGCATTCCATGTTGATGTTGAGCATAAGCTCGGGAGCATCGGATCCTTGGCCATTGTATCCCTAGGTGTATCATACAAGTACATCCTAACATCAGTGTTAAGCGAAGAGCTCTCGAATTGCACTAAGTTTGAAACTCCTTGTTTAAGCGTTGAGTATGGGCTCTGGTAAGCGCTAGGGGTTACTGAAAATAATTTAATAACTTTCGAGTGAAAACGACTCGAGAAAAATATTGATCTCATCAGACTTATTTATAAGTGATTAAATGAAATTTTGAATTTCTATATTCTCATCAAGTACTGAAGAAATACCATGTTATACGAGGGAATCCAACATGCAAGGATGTTTAGAGTTTCCTATCCTAGTAGACCTAACCATCTACCTATTTCGACCTTAATGAAGAAGTGTCATCAAGTATAAGGATCATGGTATATGATGCCCAAAGACAAATGTTAACAAATGTTGTATTATTATGTATTTTATACATGGTATGCATAAAGAATAAATATAGTAATAATATTAATGATGAAAGAAAGAAAGGAAAGTTCCATCCATTATCATTTATTATTAAAAGATAATAATTAATACAATACCTACAAAATTCTAATTAGGAACTAGTTGAAAGTTCCTAATTTAAAATATTAAAATTACCCAAATTAAGTAAAAAGGGTTAAATCAAGAAATCAAGGTTTCTTGATTTAACTGTCCCTTTGATTGCAAAGTATGTCTATAAATTCTCAATCCAAGGAAAGGCTTGGAGTTCTGATCTATCTTATGGGAGTCATTATTCTGCCTGTTTTGCTCTCAAGAGAATGCTTGAAGAACAATTTCCTTGAAGAAAGGAAAAGGAGAACATGCCCAGACCTGATATACCAGATAGGAAACCCTACCTTAGGAGCTCTAAGCTACTTGCATGTTGGAGTCTAGCTCGAGGGGATTCGGATTAAAATAGGAAAGATTTCGGGTCATGGTTGGGTGGAACATGGTAGTTCCCAAGTGATTCGGTCATCTGATACAGAGGTCAGATCTTCCTATGAATTGTTAATGTTGGTTATTTGAATGTACGGGTTCAGGCATTGAAAGAGCAAGTCAAGTTACAGGTATGAAGCCCTAAACTTCCTATTCCATTTCTCTAGAATAAATGCTGGCTATGTTAGGAAAATGATTACTTGAATTTCCTAACCCTATTTGTTTGGTTCTCTATTTAAAATATTCTAGGGTTTACATTTTAAATTATAACCCTAGGCTGTAAGTTATTTTCTATACTGGATTTATTGAGGGTTTATTCCTCAGTTTACTTCTGCAATTTGAATTCATTTATAAATGTTTATCAAGGGATTTTCACCCTAGTTTTAATTTCCTGTATTATTTTTACTGTTGAAATTGTGTTAAATTCAAACTAGGTTTTTTTTCATATCTATTACCCATGTGTTCTTTTGGGTTTTATAAACTCTACTCACATATTCCATTTGTTAGCATAGGCATATTTTAGATTTATATAGACTAGTTCAGAAGTAAGATATACATATGTAAGTATAAGTTTACAACTTAGTTAACCTAAGCTATTATCTACAGCTGAACTACCATATATATAAATATATAAATCAACACTTATAAAATAGAAATACAAATCTAATCTAACAATACCATAACTATATCTAAAGCACAATTTATAAACATTTCATTTAAAATCCAAGATAAAACCAGCAAAGACCTTTCAAGGTCTGCATATTTAAATACACGCTAACTACTAAATCATTTCCATTAAAATAACTCCATCATAAGCAAATAAACAGAGTAAGTATAGTGACCATTCATTGGTCTAAAAACAAGTTCCCTTTTTCTAACTAACTCCATAGCCCTAATATTACAAATCTACATAATCAAATCGTATGCCATAAATCAATTAGTCCCATCTTATATTGCTCACAACCATCATATAATAATTAAACCAAAAGCATTACAACATAAACAATTAAAAACCATGTAATTACATTAAGGTCTTGTAGACGACCTTTGCCATTTTCGCTTACATAAGATACGACAAACATTAATACACATAAAATGAATTATAAGCCCCATTATAATCTTACACACATACCAAGTAAATATACAGGATAGGGCACGAGTCGAATCCTATGGGAACCTAAGCCCCAAATCACAACCACCCATTTATTATGACTCAATATATCAACAACAACCAGGATTCAAATCCTGTAGAGTTGTTCTACACTCATCAAGGCCACGCTATACACAAAGTGTATGCAGGCTGTAACATTTAAATAAAATTGTTACAACGAGGTTGTGAGAACCTCATCCTTCTACACAGGCTTTAAACCAAAACAAAAATCATTACACAGAGGTCGTAAGACCTTTACTAAGTTGTGCACAGCATTTACATAAGTCGCGGCTTATAAATAAACTTCACAATAATATAATTAATGATTCAATGCCTTTCAACAAATCCACCTTCAGAAACAACCGCCACTCAGGGTTTACACCCACAACCATCTTAACATTTAAATTACACTTATAAAATGAACAACACAGCCTGCCATACGTTTTCCATTTCATATTATATAATAAAAACCGATCGAAAGTCTAAAACCCTCTAAGTTATCCAAGCAACCATGGAAGGAATCCCAGGCCATTCACGGCAAGGATTCAACCACATGCTGTCAACATTTACATTCCTAGAGCTAATACAAGTAATAGAAGTAAATATACACAGACATCCATGAAGGGAGTGGCCACATGGAACCCAAGTTCAACAAACAATAAGGTAGTATAAATCTTTTACACAGTCTAGTTAATAACCTTTGGAAGACATAAACGTAACATGTATTTCACAATCCCCACATTTTATTACATTTAACAAAATTTACACAGTAAGTGCCAAGGGTCGTAGCACCATTGCAAGCAATGGTGCTTCCATGGCTTAAGTCTTAGATCAAATACGATTTACACGAAGTAAAGACACGCAGATCCTGTTAAAATTCCCAAGGCCCATCACTGCTAACAACACCATTAATTACAAACCCAATCTCTGTAAACCCATGCCAAAGGCAAATCGAAACCCTATATCCTAAAACTCCAAACTACAACCTAGTTTAAAAGCCAAGAGGTAGCACCGGCATCTATTTTGTTAGAAGGATTACTGTAATGGTAATTCCAACCCACAATTCACAATGACGCTATGAAATCCCTCATCTCCTCGTCGCCCTGTCACCTGCCACCACAACCCAAGCAACGAAAGATGAGAAGTATGGAAGCCATAGTAAGCAAACAAACAAACCATAATGTTGTAAAAACCAAACGACTATCATACCTTCAAGGCCGTGGAGGTCGCCATCACACCACTATGCAGAGCCGAGACCAAAACAACCAACAACCAAGCGAAATGACAAGCCAATGTGGAGCCAAACCCTATATTGGGGTTTCCATGATTTTCAATGCGCATTAATGGCACCAAATGGTGTCCACTATTAAGGTCAAAACCCACATCTCCATAGTTTGCAAACGACACATTATCGTCGCCACCTTTCCCATTGCATAACTTTAAAACCCCAACGTTTAATGTTTGAACCATGTCATATATTTTGCTACCTCATAGATTAATGGAGGGTATAGGCATTATATGCACTATGTACATTAGGCACTAAGCCTTTAAATACTTGCTTATCATTTCCTTTGGGCCTATGCATAAGACCATGGCATAATTCTTATGCCATGGTATGTTGTTTGTTTTATAAAATCAAGATTTGGTCTTTTAAACAAAGTTTATAACATGCCAAGAATAAATAAAATATACATTAATATTTTTAGTACATTAAATATGAAATACACCTAGGTTAACAATTGATCACTAACTCATAATGAATAATAAATGTCACTTAGATAAGCAGTCTAGGTTTGGTAGAGAATAAGCGGGTAATTACCTTATCACTCAACCAAGTATGTACAAAACAATAATAATTGGGTGTGACTAGCTGCGAGTATAAACGCACTTGCACATGAACGAGTTAAGAGTGCCTTAGTTCAAACTGAATTAAGTAAGCCCACTAGGCAAGTAAAAGATTTACCTCTCAGATAGTCGCATGGGAGAAGTGGCCCTACTACTCCACCCACTTTAGTTTCAGAAACAAAGTTAAGTTAGAACCATATAAATAACAAGACTATGCAGAAATGAACGAAGCATATAATCAAGTAACGACACATACACAATAATGTATAACCATAAGAATAATGTAGTAAACATTAATATTCATAACATATAATTGAAAGTAAGATGATCGAAGGTAACAACAGCTTAGGACCAAACATTAGTACATTCAGTGTACATTATACTCCCCAAGTTCAATAATGTTGGGCATATATAGTTTTTACTAGCCTAATAAATTTTATTTTTTTTTTCAATTTTTTGGGACATCACACAACCTACATTTACAAGCTTTGGCTATGGCACTGAACATTTGATTTTTGACTAAATATTTTTTGAATGTGGCGAATTTAGTGAAATTATGAGAAAAAGGTCTCACCAACTATAATTCCTAAAAAGTGATAGTTTTGCCAAAACTAAGAGAGAAAAGGGTCTCACCAACTATAATTCCTAAAAAGTGATAGTTTTGCCAAAACTAAGAGAGGATTTTATAGATAAGTCCATTATTGACAGAAAAGACCAAAATATAATAACTAAAATATGAAATTATTTACTGTTTCAGCTTTATAAAATAGGTTGTTAAGATCCCTTCTAAACTTCTAAACCATGACACCTTTTGAAAAAATGAAAGAAGTTTTTGTGATGATTCTTTTCTTAACAAAAACCTCTTTTGGTTTTCAAATATTCACTTCCAAGGACTCGTAATATTAGAGAGTATTTATTTATAAAAAATACTTGGTTTTGATATACTTTGGCTAAACAGATTGTATATTTAACTATTGACATTTGAATAGAATTCCTCAAGTTAATAAGTTGACATGAAGAAGAGACACTCACAACTACACTCACAACTATACTAAAAAATGTATATATATATATATATATATATATATATATATATATATATTCAGACCAATAAACATGGAATCCATTTTTTCATACCTGCCTAAAACTAAACTTTAAATAGAGCAGATTCTACCAAAACATTAATACATTTGACCAACTAAAACTTTTAATAGAGCAGATTCTACCAAAACATTACATTTGACCAACCAAGAAGGGATCTGGTTGGTTCTCATTGATACCAACCAAGCTAAGGGAGAAAGTTCTCAAACAATTGAAAAGCCTATCGTTTTAATATAAGGCAGACGAATCAGCAGATAACTCGATTTGTCCATTGAATGTGTGACGAACATTCTTTTAAAAATCCATATGATATATAAAACTAAGATATCCCATCTATAGAGAATTGAAAAATAACCAAAAATAGTTAGAAATATTAACTAAAATATTAGTAATAAAATGTATTTAATGGAATTTTAGAAACTTAGGTTTTAATTAGGGTTTTCTGGTGGAGCACATAGTCGAGATCGTGGTATTTAAGTCGAATGAGCTGGCGAACGTCATTCTTTTCTTGCGCGAGCTGTCGAAGGAATGGAATAAGTTGGGTGAGGTGATTATCTGAGGTATTCCCTGCACGGAAGCTTTTAATGGGGATGGCGTTGAAGGGCTGGAACTCGTAGGACAAGGGGTTGTCGTCGATGAGAATGACTTTACTCAGGTCTCTTCCCAGGAGCGACAGGTCTTTTATTAAAAACGACTTACAGCATAACAGGCAAGACTCTCTGCTCAAGCAATGCGAGAACAGGAATCGATGATAAGGATCGAATAGACAATTCATAACCATGTTCGCTCTCCTGGCACTGCTCGCTGTGAAGAGGACAAGCTCGAATAACTTCTCCATCTCCTCCAAGAATTTATCGACGCCGGGCCTCTTGAAGTTGTAGCGGTAGATGTCGCTGTCGTAGTCGTCGCCGATGGGCACAAGCAACTTGTAATCCAAAAGAGTTCCGTCCATGTCAAGAACCAGTGTATGCTTCTTCTTGTGCCCTGTCATAGCTGGCAGCAGAGGAGCTCTCAGTGGGTTCCGTGGCAGCTTCCAATATAGATGGCTGCCAGATAAGGATATGGATTCCAGAGCGAGTGGAACGTTGGCGTTCGTTAGAGTAAGATTGGCCAATGCTTCTGGCAATCCGGATATCAATTCGGAGTCTGATGCAATGCCCAAAAATCGTTTGATGGGAAATGAATTGGAAGGTTGAAGAGAGTAGGAGAACGGGCAGTCGTCGAGAATAACTACCCTGCTCAGGTCTCTTCCCAGGAGCGAGAGGTCCTTCACGAGTTTACCGTTTATTTCAGTGCACGAATCTCTGTACAGTCTGTAACGAATGAGGTTGCTGTTTGGGAGCTTATCCAATATAGCGTCGGCCCTTTTCTGGGGACTCTCTGTAAATATCACAATTTCAAACATTTTCGCCATTATTTCGAGAAACTGTTTCAAATAGGGTCTGAAGGAAATAACCGTAAGCATCCCTGTTGATTGATGTTTAACCACAAAATCCATGCCACAAAGCCTGGTATCAATATGCCCACGAAACCAATCCTCAGTGAACTCCGTTAAGAGAGTTCCGTCCATGTCAAGAACGAGGGTGTACTTGTCTTTATCCAGTGGATCCATTGGAGGCAACAGATGCTCTCGAGGAGCCCAGATGCCATTAAAAGCATTACTAATCAGATGGCGCAAGTATGAGGAGGATCCATTTTTACTGGTGCTGCTTCCTTCTCTTTTGTTGGAAGCGTTTGGAATAGGGGCATATTGGCCTTCCTCCATTGCTGTAATTGAAATTGTTGTTTTGAACGAACCAATCAATTTTTCCTTATACTGGGTATCGTACGTTTTGCGAAAGTCACCACTTTTCATGAAAAGCAATAATCAATGACATTAAGCATCATTTTTATATAAATTTTAAAGGCAACAAATCCTTGAATTTAAGATATACCAGTATAGATAAATATTTGACACATCTCTTTTTCAAGTCACAAGTCTGGAACTGAATGAATAACACAAAGTGCGTATCGACGGACTCATATATGTGAAAGATTTCACCATAACCAAAGTTTTTTTTCTTTTAAATCATTGTTTAAAAATTAAAATTATTTTAAATTATATAACTGGAAAATATAAATTTATTGGAGAATTAGCTAAAGAGTTTTGAAATTTTATGAAAGTTTTGTTTATATAATTAAATGTGAAGGGTTATGAGAATTTTCCTATATGATTTGACAACTTTTTGAGTTAAATCTGAATTTACCAACCAATATCAATATGATTATACAGCTTTATGAGTTAAATGGGAACTCACAAAGCCATATCAATATCATAGCAAGTCGATTTATGTTATACATTTGACAAATTTATGAGTTAAATCTGAACTTACCAACCAATATCAATATGATTATACAGCTTTATGAGTTAAATGGGAAATCACAAAGCCATATCAATATCATAGCAACTGGATTTATATTATACAGTTAGAAACCATTAAAATAGAATGCAACAAATTATATGTTACTATATCTAGCATTTAATGGTGATTTAAGAGTTATATTGAATAGTGTAAGACTTTGTTATGTTTAGTATCATTGTGTAGGAGAATCATAATAATAATAAAACTTTTATCTTGTTTTATTGATTTAAAAAAAAACATGTGATATAATACCTAAAACTAATTTTCAAAATAAGTAGAAGTAATAAAGGATTTTTTTGAGTTGAGACTTACTATTATATATGAGAGTTACTATGATAAGGTTAAACTATGAATATGATTGCTTATATTAGAAATTGTACTTTAAGTTCTTATGAACAATCTCTTATTGGCTCAGAGCTTCACAACTCACTTTACATGGAGATTTAGCACTTGAATGGACCAGATTCATTGCTTGTCTTAGACACTTAGTATCACTCTTAGTACACACTAGCATCACTCGCATGTCCTTCTTGGTGGTGGGATAAACAAGGTGCCAAGATTTAGGAAAAATCTTTATATGCAGCCATTTTAACGTCTATTGTTGCTCCAACCTAATGGCATAAGATTTGGTGTTGGATTTACCTCGGAAGATTAGATGTAACTTATCCTGCTTATGTTTATCAAATCAAGCATTGACGTGGGACAGTTTACTCAAAAGGGGCTACATTGGTCTAGGCTTATGTTTTCTATGTAAGAGGGCAGAGCAATATTTCAACTACCTTTTTATAGATTGCCCATTTTGTCAGAATGTATGGGAAGAGTTATTGGATCTTATCAATGTTGGATTCCATTGGAATAGATCCACTTTAGGAGATAACATATTAAACTGGAAAAATCGATTCCTTTCTCAAATCACTACCTCTCTCTGTGGCATGGGAAATATGGAAAGCGCGGAATTTTCTTATTTTTTAAGATGACCATGCGTTGGTAGCTTACAAAAAATTGAGTTATTTTCATAAATTCTTAGTCCCTTATGGTGCTCCAATTGTTGATACATTCAAGAACTGTCTATTGATAAGACAAAATGTTGCGATATTTTGACAATGGCTCTAGATTGGCAAACTGCGGTGGAGGGATGGATCTATACCTTGCTCACAACCATTGGTTTCTTGTAAAGAACAGATGTGGTAAGGGTACTAACCAAGGGTGGATTTACTTGCTTTGTGGGTAATATTGAAGTTTTCCATTCCAAAAACATCCACCACATAGAATTTTTTGGTGACTCTAGGGTCATGATGGATTGGGAAAATGGTTCGTCTTATAAAAGAAATGAATTCCTTGGAAGACAACTTATCAAAGGAGGCCATCGAATTATATGAAAAACTACTAAACATTGAAGAGTTCCAATATTTCCATCTATGCAACACTACTTCCTATAAATTTTACTAATTTTAGCATATGTACTCTTTTTTTTTAGTTGTTCTTTGTATACAACATCTGTTGTTATGTTTTTATAGTGTTGGGGGATCCAAACTGTTTCTATGAGTGTTACTTCAACATTCGAGGATCATGTTTTAGATAACTAATTTTGCTTCCAATGAATGCCCTCAAGACAAATATAACTTTGAATCTACTTTGAATATCAAGTTAATGGTTTTTTTTCCTCGTTAAAAAAAGGTTACATATGAGAATGTTAATCCCAATTTTAGGATCATTGAGAGTTGGTTGGATTCTAATATAGGATTTAGGCAATGTTGTCCTTGTCATCCACACTTTTTGACAAATATTGAAAAGTAAGGGAGTTGTTTGGATGTGGTTGGTTATTTTGACATAAACCTAGATGGTATAGTCGCCATCACTCTTTATGTTGATGATATTATTCTTATGGTGAGGAGCCCCTATGATGTTGAAAAGCAACTAAAAAATCTCTTTTTTCAATAGTATGGGTATACTTGCTAACATTGACAAAATAAAGGTTATGATAGTCAAATAAAAAAAGATCGTTTATGTTGATTTCTTTAATAACAATGCCATATTGAAGGAAGTGACTATTAGAATTTGCACAATGGATCTGGAATCTAATGTAAAGCTCGCCTAGAATTACAACATAGATAGGAGAAAATAGAGAAGAAATAATGAAGCAGAAACATAAGAGATAGAACTCAAGTGGTGTAAATTGCATCTCTATAATATTCGTTAATATGAATACATTTATAATACATCCTCAAGGAGGAAATTCAGTAGCCAAAGAGTAAATTAGAATTGCTCACAATAATAGAAGGCTTAGACGTTGCTAATTTGCCAAATCTAGGTAAGTGTCAATCCAACTCAAAGATAGAGGTCTTAAATGGGAAATATTACACTTGTTATGCCATGAGTGACATAAAAATCAGTAGTGAGTGGATTTTGGGAGAAAATGATGGAAAGGATTGAGGCTAGAAAGTGGCAATGTTTCCCAACTCATCCTAGTGCAACTTCATAATCCTAATCCAATAGAAAAGTAGTATAAAGTTGGCATGTCTCATAAAACCTAGATAAAACAAGTATAAAGAAATAGTTGCACTCTAGCCAGTAAAACCATGAGCAAACATAGGAAAGAGGGTGTTATACTTGTCTCTGATTTTCAAAAGAGGATAAAAGGGGTCCAAGACTCTAGACTATGTACTAGGAATCGTAAACAACATATGGAACAACTTAGTAAACACTTAGGAACTTTAATGGGAGTTTTTAAACCTATGCTCTACATGGAATTATGTTCCAACATGCCACCCCCCCCCCCTTAACATAAAATGGTAGTGAGCATGAGAATTGTTATGAGGGCCCAAGCAAGAAAGGATTATGGTCACCCTTTACATTATTAATCCAAATGGACTGAGGAAAGAGGAAAAAACACATGGGGAAAATATTCCCTCTAAAATCGACATTAGGTGCACTGGAAATAACTGCTCCAAAATCCAAGTAAGTGTGACCTTGATTAGATGTCTCGAAGAATCTTGTTCATGGGAGGAAGAGGATGTTGCTCCCATGTCTGGATCATCTGCTTAATCTATGCATAGTCAGCAAGATAATGATGGTTCTCACCAAAACTAGGACTTGATGTGCTAGATCCATGAACTTCAAACTAGGACCAAGTCCAAATGAAATAGAATCAGCTCCAAGAGAATGGTGGTGTCCTCCATATTATGTGCAACTATGATAACATAATCCAATCAAAATTATGTAGTGGATAGGAATCATGATAACGAGATCAAATGTAGCAACTCCATACTTCAAAACATCTAATGACACATAAAAAGGTCAACCCCTGAGAGGCTCTGAATGTGAGCAAGATGTAAAAGTTCTATTATTGTATTGAGAATTTGAGGAATGATAGAAGAACTGAGAGGTTTGGAGATCAAATCCAACAAGGTGGAACAAGGGTCCTAAGCGCACCAAGATAGTGGAAAATGCACAAGATTCTCCATCTTTAGTAGATATTGAAGTAATTGAGCCAGTTAACATAGAGGAATACATAAGAATCAATGCAACAGTGAGAGTTAGCGTGAAACCAACAACTACAGACTGTGATCTAGCCTCCAAGATATCCAACTGACCAAATATTTCTCCAACATCTAGTTAAGTATGCACAGGATCATCAACAATTGACATATTATTTTCAATATTTGAAGGTGAAGTGGTGTGGACTTAATTTCTGAACCCACGATAAATCAAAGAATCCATGAATAATTGATATATTAGGATGATAATATTACAATAGGAAATAAAATACATTTTATAGGCATAAACACATTGTTTCAATAAAAAGTTGTGACCCTACATAATATTACATTTAACATTGAAAAATTTGTATTTAAATAGTTAAATACATAACATTGTCGTCGTCTTTTAGAACGCTTTGTCCTCAAATCCAGGGTAAAGATGGGTATTTTTGACGAAATTGTTCTATCTCCCATGACATGTCTTCATTTGGAACAATTTTCCACCTAATGAAATATTCCTTGAGTGTTCGAGAACGAAGTCTTCTTTCTCGGGTTGCAATGATAACCTATGGTTCCAAAATGACCCTTCCTTCGTCATCTAGCATAGGAAGTATTGTTTGCACCGTTTGATGTTGTCCCAACATTTGTTTGAGACATGATACATGAAAGACATTGTGGATACAAATTTTATCAGGTAAGAGTAATTCATAAGAAACTTAACTAATCTTCTTGGTGATCTGGTATGGTCCATAAAATTTTGGGGACAACTTGTTTTTTCCTCTTTCTTTAAGAGATACATGTTTATAGGGTTGGATTCTTACGAACACCTAGTCTCCTACTTCAAATTATCTCTTTGTTATGTGTTGGTGTTTTTTTTCCTCATACGGTTTTGTGTCGTGACTAATTTATCCTTGAGTACTTTAATAGTTTTTTGAGTTTTCTCTAATTGGTTCCTTACTTCTGGAACATTAGTGTCATTTAGAACCAACTCCTTCAAATTTTGGGGTTCATACCCATATAAATCTTGGAAGGAGGTCATTTTTTGGAGGTTTGGTATGTTGAGTTGTACCACCATTCTGGTAGGTGTAACCATTGAGACCAGTAGTTTTGATTATTTATTATGAAACAATGTAGATAGGATTCTAAGTATTTGTTTACAAATTCAGTATGACCATCTGTTTGGGGGTGGTAAGTCAAGCTCATTATGAGTAGCGTGCCCACTTGTTTGAAAAATTCCCTCCAAAATTTTCCATTAAATTTCACATCTCTATCATTGGCGATGACTTTTGGGGAGCCATGTAATCTGTAGATATTCTTGCAAAATATATCTACAATTTTTTTGTCGTAAATATCTTTTTTATTGCTACAAAGTGTGCAAGTTTGGTTAGTCTATCAACCACTACAGATAGCTTTTCCTATCCTTCTGATGGAGGTAACTCATTGATGAAGTCCACTGATATCTCTTCCAATTTTTCGTTGGGAATGTGTAGGGGGAGAAGTAAACCTGGGGTTAAAATGTTTTCTATTTTGTTCCTTTGCCATTTGTCACATTATTCCACATAATGTTGGATATATTTTTTGCATCCCCTTCTAGAGAAATGATCTTCTTGCATTCTTGTAAAATATGAAGAATCCCATGCATCCTGCGTATGGTGAATCATGGGATTCCTTCATTACCTTAGCCTTGAATTTAGAGTTTGAGTTTAAATAAATCCTCCCTTTATACAAAAGGACATTGTCTTTCCATTCAAACTTGGGGTAATGATTGGAAGTCTTAATTATACTGCTTGTTTCTAAGTCCTTGTCATATTCGCTTCCTATTTCATCTAGCCATTATGTGATTGCCACTGAAATGGAGTAAGAGGTAATATATTCAACTTTTCTAGAGAGCGCACGCGACTACATTTTCCTTCCCCTTTTTGTGTATTATTTCCATGTCGAAAGAAGATATTTTTTCTATCCACTTATGTTGTTCTATGGACAATGTTTTCTGTTGAAGTAGGTACTGAATACTGTTATGGTCTGTGTGGATCATAAAATTTCTCCCTAGGAGGTATTGTCGCCATTTTTATAATTCCTTGATAATGGTGAACATTTCCTTATCGTATGTAGACTTCAATTGTTCTTGCTTGTTTAATTTCCTTCTCTCAAAGGCTATAGAGTGTTCATATTGCATTAATACTTTTCCCAACCCATAACCTGAAGTGTCACATTCTATTACAAATGGTTTGGACAAGTCTGGGGTAGCTAGTATAGGTGTAGAGGACATAAATTTTTTCAAAGATTCATAACACGTATCTACATCTTCACTCCATTGGAATGCATTCCCTTTTACAAGGTTGGATAAAGGTGCAGTTATGTGCGTATAATTTCGGATGAATATTATGTAGTATCCACTTAGCCTAAGGAATCCTCTTAACTTAGAGATTTTAGTGGGTTTTGTACATTCTCTCATTGATTTGATGTTTTCTGGATCTACCTTGAATCCTTTAGATATTACATGACCAAGATAGATACCTTCTTCCTTACTAAATGTGCATTTGGAAATATTGGCGTAGAAATGATTTTATTTTAAAATAGAGAGTACTTGTTCCATATGTACGAGATGTTCTTTCCATGTATTATTGTATATGAGAATATCATAAAAAAAACTAGTACAAGATTCCTTAGGAATGGCTGAAATAAGGTATTCATGGTTGCTTGAAATGTTGTTGGAGCGTTATCCCAAAATGAATTACCTTAAACTCATAATGTCCATCATGCGTCCAGAAGATTTTTTTTCCACATCCTCTATCCTTACTCTGATTTGGTAATACCCCGATCTCAAATATAGTTTTGAGAAGTACCTTGCACCATGAAGCTCGTCCAACATTTCGTCGATGAAGGGAATGGGGAATTTGTCTTTAATTGTTATCTTGTTTAGTCCTCTATAGTCGATGTATATCCTAAATGACACATCCTTCTGTTGTACCAGTACTACTAGTGCCGCATAAAGACTCTGAATTTCTGTAATCACTCCACACTTCAGAAACTCGTGGATTAATCTTTCAATCTCTGTATTATGATGGTGTGGATACCTATAGGGCTTAATATTGATGGGGATTGATATATTCATGATTTCGATGACCTAGTTGATCTTTCTTTCTGGTGGTAATTCCATGGGAATATCTTTGAATACCTTTGTGTACTTTTGGATTAGTCCATGGCTCTCTCATTGACCTGGTTCAACCCCTTCTGAAGTTAATAATTCCATATCTTCGAATTGTACGACATATGTTGGTGCTCCCTTTTGAATTAGCTTCTCCATTTTGTGGGATGACACAATTTGTGTGGGAGGGGGTTGGAACCCATACAACTTGTATTTTCCTCCTTTTCACCTAAACTCTATAAAGTGTTCTTGGTGGTTGGATGAGTAGGTACCTAGTGCTTGCAGCTAGTGAATTCCTAATACTGCATCAACTCCTCCAAAAAATACTACATAAAATTATGACTCAAGTTTATAGTTTTGTATTTCCATCTTAACTTTGTGGAATTTTTGTACTTTTTCGATCTTCTTTCCATATGTGACCATTGCCTTCATGTTAGGAATTGGATATATGAAAAGGTTAATTCTCTTTGCAACACTTACATCAATGAAATTATGAGTACTTCCTATGTCAAATAGGATGACAACATTGTTATTTTTTATATGCCCTTTGATTTTTAATGCTTGTGGTTGATGTCTTCCTATTATGGATATGATCGATATCTTTGGTGTTTCTTCACCTTCTGAAATTGACATAGGATTTTGGATTTCACATGTTTCTTCTATGTCGGATTCCTCGCTTTATAAATTCCCTTATTCTTCTGCTTCACATTGATATAGGTTCTTGGTGGTCTCTTTTTTCAAACATATGTGTCTTGTGTCCCACTTCTCTCCGCAATATTTGCACTTTCCTTCTTTCATTCGTTGGACTTATAAATTGGGTTTGTTTTCACTTCTTAGATGTGGTGGTGGGTATTTGATGTCAGTTTTTGTATTTTGGATGAGCTTTCAATCTTTATCATGGTTTCTGTTCCACTTTATTTTTATTTTTTCCTCAATGATTTTTTCCTTGTGTCTTGCCTTGTCAAAGGTTGATACATTTAGTCTCTCTAGTTCATCCCTGATATAGGGTTTTAGTCCGTACACATAAGTTTGTAGACATTGAATTTCTGTGAGTTTTGGCACACGTGTCTCTAGGGATTCCCATTCGTTGGTATATTCATCGACATCACCTTTCTACTGCAATCTAGTGATTCTTGCAAAGAATTCTTCTTCCTTCAATTCTTTGAACCTTTTGGAAAAGTCATGTTCAAACGTGTTCCAGTGGAGCGTAGTTTCCTGTGTTATAACCTTCTACCACATATACCAGTTATATTCTCGACTTTCTAGATGCATCTAGGAATACTTTATCATTTCTTTGTGAGATATGATATTATGTATGCCAGAAAAATTATTTTTCCTTGTTAATCCATTGCAGGGTCTGTTCTGTTTCTCCATTAAATTTTGGCAATTCTAACTTGGGTTTCATTTGATATTTGCTTATGTGTGACCTTCAAGGAGAGGAAGGTTGTTTAGGATTTGGGAATGATCATGATCGGTATCTTCTTGTAGGATTTCTCTTATAGGTGGAATTGTCCAGTGATCTTTTGTATTTGTTGAACTTGAGGATAGTTTCTCTTTCTCTTACACATTGCCATATTTTGCGATGTCTTTTTCATCTAAAAACCACATGATTTTTCTTAATCCGGTTTCGAAACCTAATGCTATCTGTCTTCTTACTCCTTCCATTTCCCAAGATACAACTTATTTGACTTTTTTTTATGGTGTCTAATCATTCTTCTTTGCCTTTGTGTAGCTCTGCTTCGATTTGGTCTAACCTTGAGTGTAAACCTTTGATATTTTTAGAATCTTGGACTTGGTTTTTTTCCAAAATCTTCCTTCGTACCTTAATTTCCTTCATCTCTAACATATTTATAGTGCACTGAGGAATTTTGTGAGATAATTGTGAGAATCAATATGTGTGTGTGTGTATTAGCTTGGAGAACTTTTTTTTAATAATAATAATATTATTATTAACAATAATTTTTTTTAGAGCTTCTTTGTTTTTATTAAAATTATTTATCATATAATATTATTATCATTATTATAAAAAAAAATTATTGAATGTGAATTTGTGTAGGTTGGTGGACGGAGTAGGTGGATGAAGTGACAATAGGAAGGGAGGAGTTGGAAGCACTCAAGATAGGGAGAGGGGAAGGTGGCAGAGGCTGGTGTTGGCGGTGAGCAGGAGGCATGAGGGGAGCGATCGCCAATGGGTAGGAGAAAGCAACGTGCAGAGAAAAGGGGGCAGGAGGCGTAGAGGAGGAGATGAGCCTAGTAGTGGAGGTGGATGGGAGGGAAGATAAGGAAGGTGTGTAGCAGGAGGGCACACACAGAAAGAAGGACACAAAGTAAGAGGGTGCGAGGGAAGAGGGGGGTCACGATGGAGATGGGGAGGATGGAAGATGGGAGAACATTGACGTGGAGAATATGGGGAGAAGGGAAATGAGAGGGAAGGAGAATGATGATATGGATGAAACTATGGAAGGTATTGAGGAGCGGTACAAATCTGATACCACTTGGTGTGGAGTTAATTTCTAAGCCTAGGATAAATCGAATAAGCCATGAATAATTGATATATTATGATGATGGTCTTACAATAAGAAATAAAAGACCTTTTATAGGCCTAAACACACCGTTTCAATAAAAAGGTATGTCCCTACATAATGTTACATTTAATATTTAAAATATTTGTTTTTAAATACTTAGATACATAACATTTTAGGAACTTTAATGAAAGTTTTTAAACCTATGTTCTACATGGAATTATGTTCCAACGTCACCCTGCCCCCTACATAAAATGGTAGTGAGCATGAGAAATATTATGAGGTCCCAAGAAACAAAGGATTATGGTCACCCATTACATTATTAATCCATATGAACTGAGGAAAGAGGCAAAACCACATGGGGAAAATCCTCCCTCTAAAATGGACATGAGGTACACCAGAAATAACTACAAACTCCAAGTAGGTGTGACCATGATTGTATTTATGGAGGAATACTCTTCCTAGAAAGAAGAGGATGTTGCTCCACTGTCAGGATCATGTGCTTGATCTCGGCATAGTCAACAAGCAAATGATGGTGCTCACCAAAATTTATCTTCCTGAGATCAGGTCCAAATGAGACTCGATGTGCTAGATCCATGAAATTAGAACTAAGATCAGGCCCAAATGAAGTAGAATCGGCTCCAAGATAACATATTCCAATAAAAAATTTGGAGAGGATAGGAATCATGATAATGAGATAAAATTTAGCAACTCCAAACTTCAATACATCTAATGACACATCAAAAGGTCAACCCCTGAGAGGATCTGAATGTGAGTAAGATTAAAAAATTGGATGATTGTATTGAGAATTTGAGGAATGGTAGAATCCTCCACTGAAAGGTTTGAACATCAACTCAAACAAGGTCGAACAAGAGTCCCAAGCACACCAAGATAGAATTGCACAAGATTCTCCATCCTCGGTGGATATTGAATGAATGGAGCCATTCAACATAGAAGAATACATAAGAATCAATGAAACAGTGAGAGTGAGGGTGAAACCAACAACTACAAATTGTGATCTAGCCTCCAAAATATCCAACTGATCAAATATTTATCCATCATCTAGTTAAGTATACACATCATGATCAACAACTAACATATTATCTTCAATATTTGAAGGTGAATACTATGAGAATGAGATATGGAAGGATATTTTATAACCAACAATATATTTTCAAATATCTTCCTCATGTAGATCAACTTCATGGGAAGCAACAGAGGAAGAAGGAGCCACTGCAAGGAGACTTGCACCAATTCAAAATTGTATTGAGATTTCTACCTTTCTTCTTCTTCTTCAACAACTTATGAGAAATTGTACCTACAAAGAACACTCTGAATATATGTATGGAATATTAATTGATTCTAATGATATTTTATTTAGTTAGTAATCACATTCAGGAGTTCTTCACATTTGGGTAGATTCCATTTGATAAACCAATGGATTCAAGGAAACTGCCCAAAGATTTTTGCGGTAAATCCATTGCTTCTGATGCGTTACTGCAAGCAATTATGTTCAACCTGATAGCTCTGATACCATATTATAATTTTCACATTGGATCTAGAATCTAATGTAATCCTCACTTAGAACTGCAACAGAGATAACAGAAAATAAAGAAGAAATAATTAAGCATAAACATAACAGAGATCTAACTCAATTGATGTAAACTTCATATATGTATTATTCATCATTATGAATACATTTATAATAAATCTTCAAAGATTAAACTCTATAAACAAAGAGAAAATTTGAATAGCTCACAATAACATAAATCTTAGATGCTACTAATTCCCCAAATCTAGACAAATTCTAATCGAACTCAAAGCTAGAAGCCATGAATTGGAAATATTACACTTTGTAGGCCATGAGTGAAATAAAAAATAGTAGTGAGTGGATTTTTGGAGAAAAATATGGAAATACTTGAGGCTAAAATGTGGAAATATTTCCGAGCTCATCCTAGTGCAACTTCCTAATACTAGGGCCAAGAGAAAAGTAGTATAAAGGTGGAATATCTCATAAAAGATGGATACAAGAAACATAAAGAAGGAAGTTTGCTCTACCAAGTAAAATCATGAGAAAACTAAAGAAAGAGGGATCTATACTAATTTATGATGGTAAAAAGAGTACAAATGGGGTTTAGGACTCATGACTATGCACTAGGAATACTAAAAAACATATGGAACAACTTACTACACACTTAGGAACTTTAATGAATTTTTTTAAGCCTATGGTCTAGATGGAATCATGTTCCAACATTGAATTTATGCAAATATTTAGGAATCAATCTTCATCACAAATTTAAAATTGGAACTATAACACTGAGAAAATGGAGGGTGGAAAACTTAGTATGAAAATCATTATATGTCAGTAGAAATTTGGTAATGGGATAATAAGAAAGTCCTATTTGATATAGAGGTCAATCATGTTATCTTATATGGTTGTGAAGTTTTGGGGTACATCATATAGAGAATCGTGGAGAAAGATAGAGAAAACACAAAAGCATTTTATAAGTTATAATCTAAAAATTAAAGGTAGTACACTATATGCCAACCTTATTATAGAATAAATTGTTTCTCTCATTGAGAGTATAGCTATAATTAGGTAGCTAATGTTAAAGAAGAATATAAACAACATGGAAGAAATCATACTTCCTAATATTGCTTCAATGTCTAGTTAAAACCACATACTAATCAAACATTAGGATATCAATACTTTGATAAATCATTGGAGCCTCAACGAAGAAGCCACTCTATGAAGTAATGATGATATATTTAAAAAATTTCTAATATCTAAATCTAAGGAGAATTTGTGTTCAGATAAATATTTGGAGGATAAAACAAGATTAAGATACTATCAAACTTAATATAGAAATGATATTGATTATTTAGACAACGAAATGAAGACATTGATATAAAATGAAAACACACACAAAAATATTTTCAAATAGCACAATAGTTTAATAATACTCAAATTATATTAATTGATGGAATGGAAAAACCTAATAAATTGAAAAGAAATACAAACTAGCTTGGGTGGAGCTACATTATATCTGAAGAGAGATGTATCAGCTACACTCATCCACAAGGAAACATTCCCATAAATTTTTAACATAAAGTGTGAAACGGTAAGAGTAAAAATCCCTAAATATCCAAAACAATAACCTTAGAAGATGAAGTGGTGAAAACAATGGAAACCATGAGGATTCTAGTTGAGACATCAACTTCCTGAGGGCACAACTTCCACATACAAAACATAATTGGTACACATGATAAATCATAACCCATTAGAAAATTTTCAAGTAGAGAAATGGTTTTTATCAAGTATTTGAAAATCCTCTAGAGATCCTAATCCATTGCAAAGACAAAAAACATGACTACTTAGGATCCGAAAACACTCAGGATGTTTGGGGCTTGAAGAAATAGTAGAAAAGCTATTAAGATGTGGAACTATTAGAAATTAGTGAAACAATTGGGTTGCCACCAATATCCACTTGGATTAGTGCTACCCCATTGGGATAAATTGTCCCTATTACATCACATTCATGCAACATATGAGGAAAATTATACTTAATTTATCTTCTGGTGAGTCACTTGTAGATTCCCTTCTTTGACAACTTGATAGAGTTGGATTAATTGCAATGGGGTGTCATTTATCTCGACGTTAATGGTTTGATCAACTATAACCTTCTTAATGTATTCAAGGTTGATCTTGTAGGGGAAAAGTGATGAGCTACCTCTCAGGTGTCCAAGAGAGGTGGATAACGTTGTCAAAATATCTCTTCGTTAAACACGAGGTGAAATAAAAGGAAAGGGGAAATATTTTACTTAAATAAATTCTCACCCATAACCTTGTTGATGGTGTAAGGAAAATGACATGGTGAGATAGGTTACAATGGGGTCCTATGATTCCCTCTTTCTACAAATAAAACCATTCCTTACCTCTGTTAAAGTTACAACATCATGAGTCATTATCCAATCGAATATTTTGCAGTCGATATTAGGCCACATATGTTGAGGTAGGGTGCCTGAGTAGGACTCAGGAAACATGGGGTATAATTATTCGGCTCGACTAAAAATGGACTAAGCCTTTAGTGCAAAAGGTTATTCCTTATGTGTTGAGGTGAATGCTTTGATATATCAAAATGATGATGTTGTAAAATATTATTGGACAAGGCTCGATACTTGTGTGTCAAGTCATATTCTCATGTGTTGAGGTGGACATCCATTTATATAGGTACACATGAGGCGGAACTCCATTTATAGAGGTAAATGCTTTGCATATTAAAGAATTAATGGTATGTGATCTATTACTGAGCATGGTCACTAATTTCTATTAAGTCTCTTTTAGAGACTGGCCAGCACTAGAGTGCACTACTTTAGCATATGTGATGACCCTCTATTTTGCAGTATTTCATCTACATGTTTGATCTGGCATATAAGTCCTTTATGTGTATTTTCACTCCTGAATTGTCTCTTAGGCATCAATTGTGTGGGTTTAATAGATATTCAACAAAGGAGTGGCAACAAGTATAAATACTGTCATTTATATCATTTTAATTGATTGGTTCTAATATAAGTTTGAATATTGTCTTTATTAATTAATGGTTTGCATTGTAGGTTCTTTCACCATCCCGTACTCATTCCTGCACCAAATCTGGTACCTAGATTTGCACTCAATCTGGTACTCAATCTAGTACCTATATCAGCACAGTCAATAAAATATCAGATATTTCGAAGATAAAGAAAGGATTGAAATACGGTTTCGTTATCTAATTCCCAAGAAGAATGGTAGCCATGGTCAGTTCAATTCCTTGAGGATCTATGATTTCTTTATCAAGTGCATAGCCAGCGATGTGTGAGAATTTACTTAGGTTGAAATGCAACCAGATCTCTATTTCGTTTATTTCTCTTTGGTTGTAAACCTATATNTTCGCAATCTAAAGCAACGTCTGGAGGGGGCCCACCTTCACACGTTATTGGTTTCGTGTTATTCATTTTATTGTTACTGTAAGTTTTTCTGATTTTAGTAATTGATTATCATTGTTTCATATGTGTTTTTAGAAGTTAAATAGGGTACGTTGTTCTTGAATAAAATACACAGTGTGTTTGCAGTTAATGATATCACGTTTTTAGTTTGCTTCATTTTCTTATAAATTCAATCTACTAATATTTTAAACCGGGAAGATTTGAATGCTTGTTGTTCATTTTCTAAGATGAATAGCTCATATAAATTCTTCATAATTAACTAGCCAGGAATTTCATATTTGGTATTTGAAGATTTCTTTTGGTAGAATGAATTAAGATTTGAAGTAATCATTTGTTGGTTTGAATGCAGTTACAGTTGGAGGAATTATAAAGTAATGTTAGAAGGATTTTACTTGATTTTCAAGTTAAGGATCTAATTGTTTTTCTTAATTCAAAGTCATAGCTTCAATTTCATTTAGACTAGTAAGCATCAGAATGTTAGGAAGTTTTAGTTTTTTAGCTACTTTTATTATTCCAGTAGTAGGTTCAAGTTTCTTTTTGTTGTGTTTACTTTCAGTTTAAGGACTTATCTTTTAAAGTGAGATAGCTAGTTGATTTAACCAAGTTTTCTTCCTTATAAGCATTGAATGAAAGGTTGATTGTTTCAGTACATATACATTTTATATTATCAAAGTGAATGATAGATAGGTTGTTAATGATTTGGGAGTGAACAAAGTATTTTTACCTTCAATTTGCAAATTTATGATAGAACCTAGAGTATTCCATCTTACCTAGCACAGACAATGTAACAAATCAAAGTTTACTAACCTCGGTTGATAGCTTAATTAAGGGTGATCAATATTATTTACCTGATAATATGATCATTTTCTCTGAGAGTAATATAGTATAATCACATAATACGAAAAATATTCTTAGTATAATCTTATATGGTAGATAAAATAAACTTAGCGCAGATTGATCATGCAGTAAATATCAGAGATAAAGATGAATGCATAGAGAGTAAGAGAATTTCAAATTTCTTGAAAGAGATGACTTTAATTGATAATGTGAACCCGAATTGTTAAATCTTTAGTTAAACTAACAATGTATGCATCACTTCAATATTGTTAAGCTTCAGTTAAAGCTATAATGTATGCCTCGGTTAAATATATTTAAGCTTCAATTAAAGCTACAATGTATGCCTCAGTTAAATATTATTAAGATTCAGTTAAATCTAAAACATATGCCTCAGTTAAATATTGTTAATCTTCAGTTAAAGAAACAATGTATGCATCACTTAATTAAAAGAGAACTCACAGTGGTCACTTCAATAAATCAATGAGCATGATTTCAATTAAAAATAGTTAACTAAAGTGTTATTAAAAAGGAACTAGTTAACTACAACATTTTCCGTTATGACACTTTAGTTAAACTAAAAGATGACACTTTAATTAAACTAAAATTTGAAAATTAAGTTAAAACGCGATAAACTCAAGTTATGACACTTGAGTTGCAACTATTGCATGACGCCACTTAAGTTAGAATGTTAACTAAGTGTTCTTACATCTAGTTAGGATTTGAGTTCAGTCAGTTGAGAATTATTTAAATGTCATAGAAGAAAGGCATATTTCATTATGTATGCAGGGATGAGCATGAGATGCAAATAAAGTTTCCAATAAATCATTCACTATAGTTTGCATGGGAGCCTAATTCCCCATGTAGTGATTCACTACCTCTTGTGTTTTGGAAAGTTATTAATGTGTTGCAACTTGTTCATATGGTTGATTGCTCTTCTCTATTGCTCTGTATCTACACCCGGGGTGTTCATTCTCGCTTATTTTACACCTGGGGCACAGAAAGCAATATGTTATTGTAAAAGACATTCTCTGTTGTCTATCATAATTATATCGAGAAGATTTGTTGGGGTTTTTCATCCAAATTGTTTTGAGGGTTTTCCCAGGGTACATCCTATGTTATGTTTGAATGTTAATTTGTATGAATGGTTCATTGATTTCAAGTAGTCAATATTTCCTCACTTAAAGAATTAAAGAAAAAATCTGAATATATTTGCATAAAATTCAGCAATCTCCCACCTATAACTTGTGTGGAACTTGATCTTGATAATATCATTTCTTGTACTTGGCATTGGCTTTCTGCAAAATATCATGAACTTGTTGTTGGATGTGTTGGATGTGTTGGATTTTCCTAATTATTTTAGTTATATTATAATTATAATTAACTATGTTTTATATTATAATTAATTAATTCCATTCATTCGTTATAATATTCTTGTTATATTATATTGGTTAGCTAATTATTGGAATTGTAATTATAGTTATAACTAGTTATTATAATTATAATGATAGTCGACCATGTTTATAATAGTTTACTAGTGAACCATAGTTGACTCTAGTCAACCTATAGTTAACCATAATGAGTCAGCTATTTTAAACTATAATATAGACAACTAGTTAATTACTAGTTATATTAGTTATATCATAATTATAATTTAACCATAGTCGGCCATGGTTATATGTGTTGAATTAGTTAAATATAATTAACTAATTAAATTTATGGTTATGCTAATTAACCGACCATATTAGTCCATTATGGTTAATTCCAATTATTTTCAATCAGATCAATACATAATAGATTTTAACTAGTACAACCACCTAACGTGTGGTCAGTGAACATAGATAAGCCACAATTTAAGTGCCACAATCAAGTTATTGATTTTCCATGCATAGTTACACAAACTCTTCATTATTCACGCACCAACTATGAGTTATTCATGCATCAGCTACCAATTATTGTTTATATTCTTTTATATTTATATAATCGTTTATTTGAATTTGGAATGACTACGATAAAGTCAATCTAAATAGTACACTTGTCTCATCCTCGTGTAAATCTAGGAAAAGAATAGTCCCTAGTCCACCCCAAATTCTAAGATGAAACACCTATAGGTGTAATTATTAACTATGCTACCGTGAAAAGAAGATGTCCTTAAGATCTCAGCAGTTTTATTAGCCTACGAATTGTTTTTTTTGAATTTTAGGGACATTACAATTAAATTTTTTATTTATGGCCTAGGAAACTCTTTTTACTCCACTAACTATGCTAAAGGCCCTAAAACCCATCCATCATGCCCAAACCTTTTAATGGTGCCCATATCTTACTAAAAAGGTCAAATATCTCATTTATAGGGTATTTGTTGATCTTTGTAGCTTTGATCACAGCCCATGATCCCTAGAAAAATTATTTAGGTCCTTATGTCCTCCACAATGTCCTCATTTTCCTTCCTTGACCATGGCAAAGGCTGGAAACCTGTCCATTGTATGCAAAACCTCCTATTGGTGCCTATATCCCATTTAAAGGCCAAAGACAAGTTCCCTTTAAAGTGCATGCATGGTCATTCAAGGCCCTGTGATTATGGATCTAAGACCTAACCCTCATGTAAAAATTATTCTAATAGTACCTATATATCACTATGAGACCAGGGATCCTTTTTAGAGGGTATGTGTGGTGGTTTAAAGACTCAACATAACCCATGAACCTTAAAAGCTTCATTTAGGTCCCAAGGTTTTTATTTTCAGCAAAGACTTCAAAAATCACACATCACTCAAAAGACCTCTTAACGACACTCATATCCCACTTAAAAGATAAAAAATCCTTCTAGAAAGGATTTGTAATGGGTTGAGATCGAATTCATGACCATGAGTCTTAGAAACTTCATTTATCTCATCTTCCTCACCACACCATGGTAACGACCCCAAGCCCCATCTCTTGTGCACATTCCATCATTATCGCAATTGTGCATTCGAGTCATCATACCCACAACCTACAAAGTCAAAGTTCAAATGCACAATCAAGTTATGCTCACAACGTAAATACATAAAACCCATTTATAACATCAATATACATATCCCACTTGGAGGCAAAGGTTCCCATCTTAAAGAACACTAACGATTTAAAGCGTCGTTCATGGCCATAAGTCTCAAAAATCTCATTTAAAGCTTAATCCACTTGTTTTCTCCTCTCCTTCAACCCTCGTTCATGGCCATAAGCCCTAAAAGTCTCATTTAGGGCTTAATTCCCTTGTTTTCTCCTATATCCTTCCTGAAGACGTTAATCCCTGTCCCTCATTGGAAAAAAATCGTATTGACAGACATTAATATCGAATCTCTACCGTGTCTCAAGCTTCGCGAAAGGTAGTATACTAACAGCCAACTTACCAACTTACCGAAACTCTGCTATGTTACCAACTTACCAAAACTCTGCTACAAAACATGTACATTACAAGATAAATGAATGTTACTAACTTACCAAAACTCTGCTACAAAACATGTACATTACAAGATAAATGAAGATTGAACAAAATTATAGAATCGGGTAGCTTTATTGTAAGCATTTATCGTGAGCCAATAACTATGCCCGCGATACATCTCGTTCTGGACTTCATAATCGGATGAGCAATGGATGGAAAACAGCTCTGCGTACGTTCTGGACTTCATAATATCATGAACAATTGATGGAAAACCGCTCTCCATACGTTCTAGACTTCATAATAACATTAACAAGAGATGGAAAACCCCTCTGCCTAAATGCCAGCACACATCCAATAAAATACAGCTCCCGGTGAGGATCGAACTCAGGATCTTTGGGTTACGAAGCGAACTCTCTACCTCTAAGATACAGAATCACAAACAATTAGTGTCTTCTTTGGAGCAAATTCTAAACTATATCATCAAGAGCCTATACGTTAGACATACAGACAAGAAATTTGAGCAGTTTAATCCAGGAGTTTTCATTCCTCCCTTGTCTAAAAGAAAATTAAAGTTTCGATTAGTGTATAATAATGAGAGCTGGATTAAATATTAGGATAATTGTAAGGATTATAATATTTTTTTAAGCTATAAATGTTTAAGAATTTATTAGTTTTTAAGTATAAAATGTTTAAGGATTTTTTATAAAAATATTTAATTTTTAGAATATATTAGTTTTTAAATTTGTAAGTATAAAATGTTTGAAAATATTTTTATAAAAAACATTTAATTTCTTTACACATTTTATATAGCCTAATAAAAGGATTTGGTAATATTTAAAGTAAAAAAAATTGTTTATATAATTTGAGTAAATTATTAAAAACAAAAAAAATATCATGAAAAAAAACGTATGTTTAAAAACTTATGTAAAGGGGAAGGTGAAGAGAAATAGTAAAGAAAATTTTATGAGTGTGAGGGCCAAGGAGATAATAAAGAAAACATATTAACTTCAACATAATAAACTTAATAGGGATGAAAAACTAGTAAAGAGTGGGTTGTGCGGAGAGATGGTAGAAAAAAATTATTAATAAAATTAACAGGGGTAACGTTATAAGGATGGAAGTTAGGGATAATAGAGAAAATTCATAACCTATAATAAAATAAACAGAGTTTTTCAATTATCTCCACATTTTTAATAAGTCATACTTTCTAACCTCTTCTCCACTTACCTTGTTTTGATATAAAGATCAATTCCCTAATCTATAATAAAATAAACATAGTTTTTCAATTATCTCCACATTTTTAATAAGTTATACTTTCTCTACTATCATCCACTAGCCTTGTTTTCATATAAAGATCAATTTTATCATAATTTTTAAATTATATAGGATACATTTTCTTTTATTTATTTATATACATATAATAAAAAAAATCTTATTGAACCAAGAAAATTTTGGAAACTACTTCAACATTTAATAATTTCATGGAGTAATGTTCCAATATAGAGTATATCTTTAATACTTATATCAAATATCTTTATAGAATAGTATTTTTAGGTCCAAATATGGGTGTGTACAAGAAGTTGAGGTGCCTTTTAGATGCAATGTTACTTTTAGGAAACACGCTCATGATACAAAAAAACACAATGTGCTCGCGCGTTATGTAATTCTTGGTTTGGTTAAGCTCAAGCCTGACATGTCATATGACACATAGGTTAGGCTGAGCAAAACATGCACGTGTTTTATAGAATCAAAACGTGTACACATTATGGAGAAGAAAAATGCACACATGTTTTGGAGAAGCAAAACATGCATGCGTTTTAGAGAAAAAAAACGTGCATGCGTTATGGAGAACCACAAAAAATGGTTTTAGTGCATGGCTAGGGAAATTAATAAAAACAATATTTTGCATCATTACACTAGTACCAAAGCGCGGATTTTTCCACGAAGGTTTTCCACGTTTCTTACTTTTTGGTGTAAAATCAGAAGCAACAGGAACGAGGCATCGCTGTATCCACACCTAGCCATCGCTGTATCCACGCAGGGACTCTTATCCGTCGCTGTATCCATGCCTAAAGCCTTGGACGTCGCTGTATCCACGGCTATCCGTCGCTATAGCGACGGCACCGTCTTTTGTTGACTTTTTACAAATAAGAGGTTCGATCTTCTTTTTGTTTTCGTTTTCGTGGGCGGGTGGATTAATGCTTATAGTTATGGAGGACGAGGGGGAGGAATCAGA
Organism: Pseudotsuga menziesii; assembly: GCA_001517045.1. Classification (NCBI taxonomy): domain Eukaryota; kingdom Viridiplantae; phylum Streptophyta; class Pinopsida; order Pinales; family Pinaceae; genus Pseudotsuga; species Pseudotsuga menziesii. Next base: position 73,636 of record LPNX010137503.1, read on the forward strand.
GGGAGGAAGAGTTCGAGGCGGCTGTTTTTGGAAATCGATAATAATATTTAGCAAGGTGTTCTCATGCAAATCTGCGTATTCGATCTGGCATCATCACACCAGCGAGCTAGGGTTTAACCGTTGGCCCCATTTACATCTACTTGGAGGTCCCGCCATGGTCAGCCCCGGCCTCTCTAAATGCCCAGCAATAATATATGGTTAACTGTTATATTCAGAAGATAGGGAGCTTGTGTCAGGCTAAGGAGGTTCAGTTACAATTGGGTGTTGAATTCGGGCAACCCATTTGCAGGCCTCGGCATTCGGAGATATATACATAAGGTATGTAATGTATTGGATGCATATTTGGACTGCTATATGGATGATGGGTTTCTCGCATGTTCAGGAAATTATGGCAGAAGAGACTTGTTCTGCGTCATAAAGATGAATAATGTGGATTATCAGCATTGATTGATCATATTATAACAGAGTATATGCAGAGTTCTGCAGTCCAATGGATATACAATCAGTCATAATTTGTTAGGTGTATCTTCACCAGTACATCCTGATTCAACTACAGTATGGCGGAAGGATTTCAATTGGGTGTAGAATTCAAGAACCCATTTTCTAGAATTCTGAACTTGGGTGCATATACAGGAAGTGTATAATCTTATTCACTATATATCCAAAGTACTTGTGGTATGATTGGGGATTTTCAGATGGGTGTGGTTCAGATACATTTGTTGCAGACCTTACTTTGAGGCCAAGGAAGTCCAACTGACCTTACTTTGAGGCCAAGGAAGTCCAACTGGTTCTTGAATCCAGGGGATTAAGGTTATCTATATTAGTAGCAGAGCGGCAAGACATTTTGGGACCTTACCACTTTTGGCTGAAAGGACTAACCCGGGCCTTCTTACAAAGGAATTGTTGATTTTTCAGGACCTTACCGGAGGTCAAGACCTTTCTCTTCTAAAGAAGGGCAGAACCTTACTTTCTCAAAGAACCCTTCGGTATGATCGGGTAACACCTTTTAGGAGCTTAGCTTTTTTATACCCAGGTAAGTTATCCCAGCTACTCAAAATTCTGTCACTCGCTATAGAAAGACTATAGAGTTTGCTACTCAGTGTAGACAAAGCAGATCGATCTGTAGTATCTACAGGCCTCTCTGCATTTGGATGAGTCTAGTTTGGTTTTGAGTTTGGGCAATCTAGAGCAACTCTCTGTCTCTGGATGTATACACAGCTGGGAATTTAAATTCACTCAGAGAATGAAAGTTTTGCATGAGGCTGAGGAAGCCCAGATGAGTTTTGAATCCAATCAAACTATTATAAATGAGCTTGTTTTTGCTTGTTTCTGGATATGGTCTTGTACCCATTGGATTGGACAAGGTTGCATGGAGAAGGAGAAAGCACAGGAATGAGTTGAATCCATCGGGAGATGACAAAGAATCCTTCCATTGTTAATGTGGTTTCGGAATTGACAATGGCATGGAAGCATAGATTTATTAATGTCTCTGATGATCAATGGGAGCAGCTGCATTGGGAATTCTTCATTGGTTGTTCGTTTGTTTGGAAGCATCCAGTCCACATAGCTGCTTTCCTTATTTGGGCTCCAAAGTTGATCAAAATTCTATCATTTTTTTATACTCTCTTGATCTCCACTATCCTCTTGTTGGTCATCATATTCACTATTGGCCCGTAGTTGGAAAGAATGAAAGCCAATGGTGATTTACAGTGGGTTAGATTCAAAGAGGCAACAACTATTAGTTCTAAGGATGACTTTTGTGGCTGTTGGGCAGGTCAACAGCCTAATGGAGGATTTGAAATTTCTCGAGGGGTCAATAGGCTTGAGGAAAACATCACAGGTGATTGGGCAGGATGGGCAGAGAGTCTTCAAGGTTGCCATCAGTCACTAGATCAATTCCAAAATAGTATAGAAAATAATGACATCAAATTTGACTTAGATAAAGTCACAGATGAGGAGGATGAACAGGCAGGAGATTTGGATGTGTCGAGCAAAAGCGTTATTCTTGGCAAGCTAAGGGAACTTATGGAGAGGTTGATCAATGAACTTGGCGGGAGAGTAGAGATTGATGCCCTGAATGCCTTGGAGAGCATCACTCAAGTCCTGATTGAGAGCACAGGGAAAGATTATGAGAAACAAGGTAAAAATTGTCTTCTTTCTGCCACGGGAGAAATAAAAAATGATCTATGGTTAAGGAATTATTGAATGTATATCTGCGTATTCGATCTGGCATCATCGCACCAGCGAGCTAGGGTTTAACGGTTGGCCCCATTTACATCTACTTGGAGGTCCCGCCATGGTCAGCCCCGGCCTCTGTAAATGCCCAGCAATAATAACTATCTATGAGTCCTTCTTTGCTACTTAATGGTAATTGTGTTTGAATCATACTTAGCTCTTGAAATTGCATGCGTAATTCAGGAGGGGGAAGGTTTTTCTTTGGGGTAAACCACCATGGATTCCGCAGAGGAATGCAAGATGGAAATTACTGAAACGCTTCAGGTTCCGAAGGAGGAATGGAAGGAGGAAAGAGATATTGAAACCCTTTTGGTTCCGAAAGAGGAATGCGAGGTTGAATATATTGAAGATATTGAAACCCTTTTGGTTCCTTGGAGCCAGTCGGTCTCCATATCAAGATGGACTTTTCTTCTTTGATATTTATCTTCCACCTGACTACCTTCAAGCACCACCGGTAATAATTTGTTACTTTGAAGTTTAAAGTGAAAGTAGGTTTTCATTAGATGTTTCAAATTTCAATAAGGTAATATTTTTGTGTGTTTTTCCCAGTTTGGTCTTTAGTGGATGTTTTATTAAAGTATCATCCCTTTTTTTGGTCTTTAGTTTGTTTTGAATATGTTTGGTGTTTTTATTTTTGTTTTTACAAATGTGTATGGTGGAAAAGTTTTGCAAATGTATATGGTGTAATATTTTACAAATTTAATTGGAAAATCTCTGTACTCGCAATTCAGGTTGCATTGGGTTATACCAAGGTGTATAATGTGCAGAATCCATTTGACTAGATGGAGCTGATCTCTCTTCAGTGAGTGTTTAGGTTTTCATTGTTGATTTTTGTTCCCCTGGCTATGTCTTTACTTGGAAATCTGTAATTTTAAGTGGTCTCTTTTCATTGTTTTTACTTGGAAATCTGTACATTAGACTGGTCTTCAAATTCAAAACCACACGTTTGAAATTAAATATTTACAAAATATTGTAAAGTACAGATATGATACTATTTACTACAAAATCCATGGAATCTGTACAGTTGACAAGTACATCAGTTGTTTGTTGTCATATCTGGGGCGAAAACAAATAAAACTAGTGTTCTCATGTTGTTTTACCACGACTTTAGTAGATAGATGGTTGTGTCTAAATGGCAAGACTGACAATTCAAATTTGCTCAGTTGATCTGATTCACTTTTGACTTGTGTGGGTCATACTTGTGAGTCAAATAGCAAGTCTGACTTGTGGTCAAGTCAAATGTGGAGGGGCAACTCAACCTAGTTTCTACAAAGAGC
>LPNX010137503.1:82135-109353 GCA_001517045.1 Pseudotsuga menziesii
AATGAATTGGATCCCGCTTCTTGCTTACCAGTACAAGTGAGGTATATGGGGATCCTCTTCAGCATCCACAGACGGAGACATATTGGGGAAATGTCAACCCTATAGGTATGCATTGATTGGTTCTGTTTGACTGGTCTATAGTCTCTTCGATCATTTTGTGTTTGTTCTGTATTTCCCTTCTTTTGTACAGAGAAATAAAAGAAAATGCACCTGGTAATTGTTTCTTTGTACTTTAATGTATTATGGGATCAGCCAGGAGCATGATCTGCTATTGTCAACTATGTTTGTGAGTTACTGATTATTTCAGGGATGCCAGACCTGATCATTACTTCTTTGATTCCCATAGTTTTGGCTCCTACAGCAACTAACATCTGTATTTATGTTAGAGTCTTTAAATATCCTTAGTCCACTTGTATTATTATATTTTTATATTTACGAAGAGAATTTATGCTCAGGTGTTAGAAGTTGTTATGATGAGGGTAAGCGTACAGCTGAGACTTTGACGATGGACTATCACCAGGGGGAAAATGTGGAGGTATTGACTCCTTTATCTCTGTAGTGTTAATGAGTTTCCAGCTGCTACTTGAAACTAAATTTTGGGATAGATATTACAAGCTTAAAAGTAGTGTATTCTCAGATACTTTGTCTTATGTATCCCTTTGTTATAAATTTTATAAATGAGATACATAATTTATATGTTCCTTATTCTTAGTTCTTGGTTTTCTGGACATAAGTAGTCTCCTTGCAAGGTAAAATATATATTTTAATAGTTTTGAGTGTAATTATTGTTCCCACAAGCATGATAAGGGGTCTAGTATTCTCATGTAGGCTTCCATTAGTAGTTCACAATACAGATTATTAACTTTTATGTTTGGTCATGTCCAAATACATTCTTCTATGGTGTGCTTTTGCAATTATGTCAGCCCACTTTTCTTACATAAATGACCTTTCCCTTTTTCCCCAAGAAAAACACACTTTTATTTCAAGTAGAAATATGAGCACATTCCTTACAGTCCTTGCATTTGCATAAGTTAAGAGGTGGTCCTCTTCATGCCCAACAAAACATGGCCTATAGCTGCCAAAGACTACATATGGTATCTTTCCAAAAAACGTAAGGACAAACACGCCCAGTGGACTGGTGCTAGCAAATAAGCGATCTCCAAATTACCTATTACAAAATCAGTCCCTTTATAAAATATTGTCCAGAAATTAAGGCCTCCAAAACCACCAGAAACAATCCACCAGATCTTCCGAAACAAAATGGACTTAGAAATCACACAGGTTCCCTAAGGATACCTATACAGACTCATTTACATTGTGAACTAGGACATAAGCTCTAGCTTGAATTTCAAGACTTTGTTTGGATAGAATATCGGCCTCTTCATTTAGTTCCCGAAAAATATGATGAGCACGAACCTAATCAAAAAGGGGAAGAATATCCTGGATCTTCTGTGCCAAAGGAGAGAGTGACCAGTTTGTAATCCTGACCCTTCCTTGTACATGCTGAATAACCATAGAGTAGTCTCCATATAAATTTAGAGATCCCACTCCCAAGAAAAATGCCCATTTTAGGAGGTAGAAAAGAGCGAAGAGCTCACCTCTATTGTTTGTGCCAACTCCAACATGAGCTTTGAACTGATAAAAATTTACATCTGATAATTTTAGGACAAAAACAGTACCACATTTATTGCTATCATCTTGGCTTGCCCCCTGAAACATAAATGTCCTTTCCTGTGAATGCCGACTATCCTTTTTAGCATATCAAGGATGTGTAATGCTAATTATGTCATAATAGTAGCTCTGATAACTGGTGTTGTAGCAGGAAGTCTATAAATCTATGTCTTCAAGGGGATCCAGAATGTCCTCAACATTCTTCAAAAGAAATGCAAGGAAGCTAAGTGTTGGGACTTAAATATAGTAAGACTCATTTCTAGACTTTTGGTCCACCAATTATTCTTTTTGTTTTTGAAGACTGGGTTTATTCAGTGGTTAATGATCATATAAGATTCAGGTGTATGAGAAGCCTCAGACCTACTTCCACATGGAATTGGTCTTATGGCATTTGTATTTTTTTTTTTAAACAGTTATAGCCGTGGATACAGCGACGGCAATTTTTTTAAAAATTTCACAGCCGTGGATACAGCGACGGCCAGCCGTGGATACAATGACGGCCAGGCGTGGATACAGCGACGGCCAGGCGTGGATATAGCGACGGCCAGGCATGGATATTGCAACGCAAATTAGGGGTCGTCTCTATTGCGACGAAATTGTTTCCACAGGAAAAAAAACACTTAGACGTGGAAATATCCACGCTTTTCCGTGGATATTGCCATGTTTTTGCCGTGGAAAAATTGATCACTTGTACTAGTGTTAAGACTTAGGACCTATAGTAATATTTTAGCATTATCAAGAACAACATCTCAAACAACCATGCCTAACCTCCCAATAGCATAATTTTTCTTTGTGTTCTAATATGGACACCATTAGGAGGTTTTACGAACTAAGTATGGGTCATAGTCCCTTGACCATGCTTTAGGGAGGAAACTCAAGAATTATGTCCTAAAGGTATATTTTAAGGCTTTAAGTCCATGAACAAGGAATCAAACCTACACATAGGAATTTTGCATGTGATATTTTGCATCTAAAAGAGAATATGCAATACATTAGAATTCTCTTAGCATTAGAAACATATCCATATACAAAGTTGATAGAGGAAACATAGTGGTTAGGCCCTAAAGGAACCTTATACACATATAGGGCCAAGAACAACACCCCGAACAAACACACATGATCTCTTGAGGGTATCCTCAACCTTTAAGTTGGGATATAGCCATGATTAGGATTTTTTTAGCATTAGATATGGAGGGTAAGGTCTTAATCATGGTTGGTACATAAAGCTCTAATTTCAGGTTGTAAACCATCTTTTAGGGCTCAAGGTCCATGAACAACACCTTGAATCACCATAGATGACCTCTAATGTTGATAGTTTTGTTTTGAATGGGGATATGGGAACCATTAGGGGTTTCTAATACTATGTATGTGTCTTAGGACCTTAAACATAATAAGGGAGGAAACCTAGGCCTTAGCCCCTACAAGATGCTTCTATCCATCTAGAGCCAAGAATGATGTGTTGAACAACCTCAATAGATCCCTCGATGGTTTCATTTACCTTGAAATGGGGATACTAGTGCCATTAGGAAATTTTAAGCAATAAGTACAAAAATCAGGCCCCTTCACATGGGTGGGGGGAACACTTGGTCCTTAGGCCTTAAAGGACATTGTTAACCATTTAGGGCCAACATTGATGCCTCCAACCACCACACATGACGTTGAAAGTGAATCATTTGAATCTCAATCGGGACATGCATACCATCATCATTTGTTGAGGATTAGGTATGCATTTCAAGGCCATGGACATAGTCAGGGGAGGAAACTTAACCTTAGGCCCCAACTAAAGCTTCTATGCATCCATGGATGGGAAGGATGTCTTAAAAAATCACACATGCCATCTGATAGGTATATTTGGACTATGAATATGGATGTTAGTAGAATTAGGTGGTTTTGAGCAACATGTATGGAACCTCTGAGACATGTTTGAGGGAATATGTTCATTCCTTAGGCCATAATGGAATATTTGAGGCACCCATGTTAATGAACAATTTCTTAAAGCACCACATATGACCTACTCAAGGAATGCTTTGTCTCCAAGAAAATATGCACATGCCTTTAAGAGGTTTTGAGCATTATATATGAGTATTAAGGCCTCAACATGGTGAAGGGAGGAAATACAAGACTCAATTCCTAAATAATATTTCTAGCATCTATGGCTACACATGTGCCATACTCACTGTCCCTATATGTCTTACTCATTTGCCCTCCCTGACTTTGTATTTCCATCTCTCTCTATCTCTATGTGTATGTGTGTGTGTCTTTCCCCTTCTCTCTATCTAACAACCTCCCTCTCTCTCTCTATATCTATGTGTGTGTGTGTCCCTCCCTCACTCCCCATCTCTCAAAACTTCTCTACACCTTATTTAAACCTCCCTCTCTATCCCTCCCTACATCACTCTCTCTTTGTTCTTCCCCCCACCCCCCTCTGTCGTTGTTTCTCAGACCTCCCCCCCTCTCTCTCCCAAAAAATATTTCTCTATGTGTGTGTGTATGTGTGTGTGTCCCTCCCTCATTCCCCTCTCTCTATCACTCACTCCACCCCCTCTCTCGCTCTCTTTGTGTGTGTGTGCATGTGTGTCTCCCTCTCCCTTCTCTCTCTCTATATATATTTGTGTGTGTGTCACTCCCTCACCCCCCTATACCATAGTCTCTCTATACCTTCTATATACCTCGCTCACTATCCCTCCATCCATATCAATCTATCTATTATTCACCACCCCTCCCTCTTTATCGCTCACCCCTCCCTTCCTCTCTACCACACAATCTCTCTTTCTCTCTCTCTCTATCTCTATCTCTCTCTCTCACTCACTTCCCATATCTCATAATATGTCTCCACCTTCTATATACCTCTCTCAATATAATTTCCTCCATCACTCTCTCTCTTTATTTCTCACCCCTCCCCCTCTCCCTTTGTCTCTCACCCATCCCCTCTCTCCCACATAATCTGTGTGTGTGTGTGTGTACCCTTCTCTCACAAATTCCCTATGTCTCTCCCTCTCTCTCAAACTTATATTTAACTCCTTCTATGAATATCTCCCTCCCTTCTCCCTTAATTACTAGCCCTAGGTGGAATGATTCATCTACCTATCCTCTCTCTCTCTCACTCTCAAATTGAATCCCTCCCTCCCTATCTCTTTTCACCCTCCCTCTCCATGTTTCTCCCTTTCACAACCTCCCTCTCTCTCCATCGCTGAACCCTCCACCCTCTGTCTTGAACACCATCTCTCTCTCTCTCTCTCTCTCTCTCTCTCTCTCTCTCTCTCTCTCTCTCTCTTATACTTCCTTCCTCTATGTTTTCAACTTATTCCTTCTCCTCAACCCCCTAACTCATTATGTATCCTATTCTCTATTTTATCACATCTCATTCCAATCTCTTCAATTTCCTCCTCCTTCGCCTCTCTCCTCCAACACATCCTATTCCTCGTCTAATACTCCTTATCCACCTTTCCATTCACTAATCCTCTCTCTCATCAAACCATCACCCACTTCCTCCCCTCCACCTTATGCCCCTTCGTCACTCAATTCTTGCGTGCTGCTTCTAACCCTATACGTCTTCAACACCTCTCCTCCTCCTAATAATCCTCTCAATACCCACTCCCCTTTACCCTTGTAACTCGTAATGTTCTCATTCCATTCATCTTTCTACACTTGAATTTAAAACATCCTCATAGGACCTTGACCCTTCCCCACCCCCTCTCAACTATTAACCATATTCACTCGAACTTACACCATCCTCCTAGGCCCTTAACCCTTCTCCACCCCCTCTCAACTATTAACTATCCCCACTTGAATTTCCAACATCTTCCTAGGCCCTTGACCCTTCCTCACCCCCTCTCAACTATTAACCATCCCCACCTGAGCTTACAGCATCCGCCTAGGCCCTTAACCCTTCAACACCCCCTCTAAACTATTATCCATACACTTGATATATTGCATATAGTGCTAGAGATTTAGCTCTACAAAACACGTCCACATTATAGAACTACATAACATGTACGCATTTTGTAGTTCTATAACGCGTGCGCATTTTGCAGTTCTATAACACGTGTACATTTTGTAGTTCTATAAAGCGCACGCGTTTTCCAATTCTATAAGGACGGGAAATGTAATTTGAATTTAAAGATGCCAATTCACTTGCTCGCATGTCACCAATAGACTTATGTGTATGGTTTGGAATTTTCTTCGGTAATACCAAACCTGTGCTATGGTATATGATAAACCATAGCTAATTGGGCATTTCTTCCAGTTTCTGAAGAAGTCATTGTTTACACACTCGTTATAGTATGCTACACACAATTATTTTTGACGAAATCTTAAACATAAATAATATTTTTTCTGAAGATTCTAAATATGTAATTGTTATTAAAAGTATTATATTTTCCTATTTTTTTTTCAATTCTTATTTTGTCGTAACTCCTTAAGTCAAAAAACATGTTGTTAGTGTTTTTTCCATAACTTTGTCAATTCTTAATCATTTTAAAAATAAATTGTGTGGTACACTAGAAGACATTGACCTCTACATTCTATAAAAAACCCAGTTCATGATTATTTCATTAAGACCTTCAAAGGCTGCACCCATAAAAGACGTATCATTTTTGAGGAATGATCACTTAGATACTTATAAAAAAAATTAAAAGTTACTAATTTTATTTTCAAAAAATAGCGATGCACTAATGCTATATGTTCTCTACATGCCTGCAAATTTTTGTATCCTGAAAGGATCATTTAGGGCCTCAAAGGCTGCACCCACAAAAACATATACCTTATCATTTGCCTAAAAAATAAAAAGTGACTATTAGAACAAATGAAACTTGACATAGTTATACAAATTCCCAATACATAAACCTTATATATTTAGAAACATGATTCAATTTCCTACATTTAATATTTTTTTATGCAAATCAATATATTTTGTGTAAGTATCTCAAAAAATACAATTAAGTTAAGGGATCTCTGATTTTCTAGTTTTCTATTGCATCTAACATGCCAAAAGTGACCCTCATTAGCTTGCACTCATCCATATATGAAAATATTAGTTTTTTCCAAGAAAAAAAAACACATTTCTATTCATTTATTATTAGAAATACAATATTTAATGTCATTTGGTGAAAAGAAAATATCAAGAGGTTGTCCATCCCTAGGAATCAAAGTTATTTTCATCACCATTTAGAAATAAAAAGAAACTAAATTATGCCCATCGCTAATTCTTATATGTAAGAACATTAGCAATGCTATACTAGCAAAAGTAGAGAGTTTATTTTCCAAAGATACCTCATCAAGGTTTAATTACAAAAATTGTCTAATAAGACGACCGAGAGGCTAACAGATGCTCCCCCTTGAAATTCATCCAGCCTAAGGTAACTAGTATGGGACTCCAAACTTTGTTTTGACATGTCATTTTCCTCAGAGTTGAGCTCCCTAAATATGTACTAATAAGTGATCCATAGAATCAGTCTTCCAATCTAACACAATAGAAATATTGTTTTCCTCTATCAGTCCAAGCATGTTGTTCATAACTAGTCTTGAGTCCCAAAATACCTGAACATCCTAGATATTGCATCTAAATTGGTATCACTATTTTAGTTTCCATGTCTCTTTGACAATATTGATTCCATTTTATCACCACCTCTTTTATTATTTTCAGGTTATCCATGAAGTGAAAAAATACATTGATACCTTCAGTCTCAATGTGTCTCCAATGTTGAGACACTAGAGATTGGAAATCTAGGTCCGAAGACCAAATAGAATTAAATTTAAATGGAGTTCCATGCTAATTCTCCTTGAGGTCTATTTCTAAGAAAAATAGGAAGTTGTCTAAGAACATACAATTGGCAATCTCTTAACTTCAATCACACCAAATAAATAGAAAAGTTTTCATTAATGAAAAAATTATCTAATCATTTGGAAATCCCTTGTTCTCCTAGGTGTTTGTTTCTTTGTGTTGAATTGATTGGTGTTAGATGGATGCCCACCTAGTTGTTGTCTTCAAATAAATTCTTGAGAGTAGGATCTAGGGTATCCTCCCTCGCAATATCCCTCCAAATTTGTTCCAACGACAGTGTTAGATTCAAGTCCACTCTTGCAATATGTTCATCCACTCTTAAGCAGTATTAGGTCATCGACAACGTCCATACATATAGTGTGTTCTTGAATGGTCCATAGGTGTTAAGTATCATCAATTTCCTATTTTAGTTCCTTGTGAAAGAGTTTTTTCCCCAAAATAAAGCACACAATGAAAGAGTTTTCAAGACAAAGAGTATTTTTGTAACCTCACACCATCCCTCCTAACCAACCTCCAACATCCAACACCAAGAAGGACATGTGGAGAAAATTTTTATTCATCCTATTAAATGGAACCTTTCCTTCTATCATCATCTCATGTAGTAACCAAACTTATGGTTTCTTCACTTCCACCAGACACTTGAGGGCTACAATTTTTTCTTTCCCTCCTAATCCTAGAACATTGATTAACGCTATTTTTATTAGGAAACATTTTTTGGGGTGTTCTCCACTATAAGGGCCCTAGTGATACTTAGATGATGACCTTCATAGATTTCTCTCTTAGACTTTTCTCTTGCATGGAACATAGAATATTTTTGACCTGCCTTTCCTAGAATCCTGCACAAAGTTTCCTCTATTCCCAAACTGCAAACTTGCATAATTCCTTTCATCTGAGAATGAAGAAATTAAGGGCCTTGAGAGATACCTCCAGAAAAGTGTTTTCCTCCTTCAAAATATAGAGACACCTTCGATCGATTCTTAGGTGAAGAGCCATTGTCCAATTCAATAACCAATTCTCCAAACCGATTAATGTCTTAAGATGCATATTCCTCTCAGTTTTGAGCTATATTATTAATGGTCAGCTTGACTATTTCTATAGATTTTTATTGTTCTAAGGAAGGTAACTCAAAAATTTGGATCTTATCCTCCTTTCCTACCTTGGAATCACAACACTTCTAGATCTCTACCATGTTCTCTAACTAGATAATAGACATATATAGTCCCTCCTCAAAATATTGTAAGGACAAGGTCTTCTCCTCAAGATCAGAAACATCCATTGGACAGATAAAATCTTAGATCACATCAACCCTAGGAAGTTCTTTCTTTTCCACCTTGAATCCTTATGCTCGCACATGAATTGAATCATTTAGAAATTGTGAATGATTTCATCCTCAGACAAAGGGTCCTTTCTTTTCAATATTTTTTTTTAATTCCAATGAACAATCCACCACCATGTTCTTGTAAAGGTGGAAACGTGTACACCTAAAAGTCACTTTCATGTAATCCAGATGTTGGGTGAACATGTGATCGCCAGCCACTAGATCAACATACTTCAATATTCCTTGTTGAGTGTTGACCTCCACAAAAATTATGGCCATCGACCACCTATTTTAGTTGAAAAGGTACACACCGACTACAAAAAACCTCCCAATCATGTCCTCTATGTATTTAAAACCTTAGATCAACCGAAAATCAAGAGGTAGAGAGGGAAAACTGACCTACAGTGGGAAATAAGCTAAATTATCCCTCCTAGGATCTAATAGGTGGTGTCAAAATTTCAAAGCGAGAGTGACATTTCCATCTAACCAGACTCTATGTAGAATAATTTTGGCATCTTCACGGTTCCAAAAATCAAATCCAACCAAACCTTAAGAAATACATGGAAATTTAGGTAGCTTTTTTATCATATGGTTCCACACCACCTTCACCCATGCATTCACCATTGCTTCTAAGAACCTCCTACCACAAAACGTTCCAATAATTTTTCCATAGAAATGGGGGATGTCCATAATTGTTATTTCCTTCCCCATAACTAGGTCAATGCCCTCTCCTCTAGACGAGAGAACCTTCTTCTTTTTCAACCTTAATGGTTTTACTTATTTCTTCTACACACCAACTTCAATTTCACCTAGAATCCATCCCCTTATGTTAAAGTCGTCACCCCAAGGTTCATTAGTGTTAACCAACGTGGCAATATTTTCAAGAATATTATCCCTAGGTCCATCAATTATGTTTGTGGGAGGAGAATAAGAAAGATGAGAGTTATCATAACTTACCAAGGGTGATGTACATTTTACGAGAGCAGAAGTATTGCTTTAGTCTAGGTCATGTCCTTTGATCACTTGCATCAATTGAAGTGGAGAAGTGAAAGTACACTCATTTCTTCTTGGGGTCTATGAATCATTCCAAGAGGTGGGAGTCGATATTCCTAACCCCAACAAGAAATCATTCACAATAGATCAATCAAGTGAATGGAAGTTACCAAACTTAACATCCCATAATCAAATCTTATAGAAATAAAGTTTGGGATATCCCAAGAAATTTTTTCACTAAATATAGAGTCATGGTAATTCCTAGAATACAAAATTCCTATATATTCTAAAAAAAGTATAAAATTCAAGTTGTGAATAGACCTTTATCTATGGAAATTCTAAATAAATGAAAGTATTTAAGGATGAATTATAAATAAAAATATTTTTAGAAATGTCAGATGATTTTGTGAATACAATTATTGATTCAAAAAATTAGGATTCAGAAAATATCCAAGATGGTGAATAGTTTGTAGATGAGGAAGTTGAACATAAAAATTTTAAAAATATAATTGGGGGTAAGGATATTATTCAGTTGAAAGGTAATTATATTCCCAAAGGACTTATACCTATAGAAAAATTGTTTGACCAAAATTATGTTGCCAAAGATCCTAATTTCATCCCAATGAAAATTATATTCAAGATCAAAATATTGGAACTGGGGAGTCCCCTAAAATAGTGAATCTTTCAAAAAAACTTCGTGAAGAAAAAAGAAAAGATACATTGATTTGATGAGAAATTATATTGATGTTTTGCATGGATTTATGAATATATGAAAGAATATGACACATCCATTATACAACATACTATTCCAATAAAACCTCGAGAAAAAACTTTCATAAAAAATATTAGAAGAATAGACCCAATGATGTTGCCTTTGATTGAAAAAGAAACAAGGAAGTTGTTCAATGCTAAAATCATTGTATCACTCATATTGTCAAGGTGGGTGGATAATGTGGTCTGTGTTATAAAGAAAAACGGGGAATTTAGACTGTGTGTAGACTTTAGAAACCTTAATAAAGTTTCTTTAAAAGATAATTACCCTTACCTAAAATGGATCATATAATGCAGAAAGTTGTTGGTGTAGAGAGGATTTCTACAATGGATGGATTTTGTGGATATAATCAAATAAAGGTTCTTCCAGAAGATAGAGAAAAAACAACATTCACCATGCCATGGGGAATATTTATGTATGCCAAGACTCCTATTGGGTTAATGAATTTAGGATCAACTTTCGAAATGGAAATGGACATAGCTTTTGCTGAAGAAAAAGATAAATTTGTTGTAATATATATGGATGATATTATAGACTACTCCAAATCTGACAAAGATCACATAAAGCACTTGGAAAAGGTACTGTCGAAGTGCAAAAGGTACGGTATTTCCCTCAAACCTAAAAATCTAACTTTGTCATGAAAGAGGGGAGGTTGTTGCGTAATATTATTTCAAAAGATGGGATCAAGATTGATCTAGATAGGGTAAAATCTATTTTGAAGGTTGAACTACCAAGAAATAAAAGGGAAATTCAGTAATTTATCAGTCAAGTAAATTTTTTGAGGAGATTTATTCCAGGTTTTGCATATATTTTAAGAAATGTAACAAATATGCTGAAAAAATACTATGAAATCAAATGGACTATTGACGCTAAGAATTCTTTTAATGACATTAAAAAAAAAATAATAGAAGCCCCTATTTTAGTCATCCTAGATGTTTCTAAAGAATTTATTGTTTTCACTTTTTCCTCTGAACACACAATAGCTTGATTATTACTAGAAAAGAACCAACAAGATGTAGAGCAACCCATTTCTTTATTTAGCAAGATATTAAGAGATGGAGAATTGAAATATGACATCATGGAGAAGAAGGCGTATGCATTGGTCAAGTATTTAAAATATTTTAGGGTGTATATTTTACACTCTCATATCTTTGATTATGTTCCAGCAATGTGGTGAAAAAAATTCTTACTCGGCCTAATCTAGAGGGAAAAAGAAAAACATGTATAGCTGTCTTGTTGGAGTATTATCTAGAAATCTAACCTACAAAGTTGGTGAAAGGACAAGAATTACATAAATTGATAACCGATTCAAACTGTGAATCTTTGCAATTGAATTTCTTGTCTAATGATTCAAATCAATTGGATTCAGGGTTACAGGTGATCACATATTTCAGTGTATCTCCTTGGTATAATGACCTTGTGTATGTTTTGCAAAATTTACATGAACCTCCAGGATTAAGTAAGACCAAATCTAGGTCAGTGACGCTAAAGGAAGCAAAAATTTTCATTATGAACTAACATTTATATTGGAAGGTCCCATGGGGAATCTTGCTGAATTGTTTACTGGAGAATGAATCCCAACCGACTCTGAAGTAATTTCACTAGGGAGTGTGTGGAGTACGTCACTCTTGGAAAGTGACTCCTAATAAAATATTGAGATCTAATTTTTATTTCCCTACAATGTTTTATGATGTTTATAAAGAGGTCACAAGCTGCCATGAGTGTCAAATATTTGATGGAAATAGGAATTTTATGATATTTCCACTCAATCCTATTTCAGTAGAAGCACCATTTCAACAGTTGGGGGTAGATTTCATTGGAGAGATTAACCCAAATTATTCTAGTCAACATAAATGGATCCTAACTGCAACTGGTTAGTTTACCAAGTAAATTGAGTTTGTACCAAGTAGAAGGGCTACTGATGCTATCCTTATGGATTTTCTAGAAAACAATATTTTGTCAATATTTGGATGCCCCAGGAGACTTGTAAACGATAATGCACAGGATTTCAAGTTTAAGAAAGTGATAATTTTTTGTCACAAATATCATATCAGTCCAAATAATTCTACTGCATATTAACCTCAGGGGAATGGACTTATTGAATCATCAAATAAAAGTCTAGTAAGAATAATAATGAAGCTATTGGAGGAGAACAAAAGATCCTGGCACACCAAATTGAATTATGGTTTATGGGAAGACAAAATAAGTATTAAAAGAGCCATTGGTATGTCCCCTTTTCAGTTGGTATATGGATCAGAGGTGGTATTTCCAATGTCTTTAGATTTTCCTATAATGAAGTTGCTACAAGGATAGGAGGAAGAACCAAATCATATGAATAAGAGGATTTATCAGATCATTGAATTGAATGAGGTAAGGGAGAAATATTATGATAAAGTGTAGGTACACCAAGAAAAAATGAAGAAAACCTTTGACAAGAGGGTTAAAGAAAAACAACTTCAGGTTGATCATCTGGTTCTGAAGTGCGATTCTAGAAAAGAAGAAAAACATGGGAAGTTTGATCATTTGTGGAAAGGGCCATATGTCATTGTTTCTTTTAGAGGAGATAATTCTTATATTATGCAACATCAAAATGGGGTTCAACTTAAAGGAGGCCCTGTTAATGGAATATTTATGAAGAATTACTTGTCTTGAGGATGAAGGTAATTTTGTATGTTAGTTGTATATATTTATTTTAATTGAGAAATGAGTACAAATGACAAATGGAATGATTTGAAGCCTGAAGAGAAGGCCCTAAGATATGAAAATTTGTTATTTTCTTTGATATATTTGTTGAAAAATAAAAAAAATTAGAGTTGTTATCTTTTGAAGAAAATTTATAGAGAGAATGAGATTGGCACTCTTTACTACCTCGCACAAAGGATAACATCCCCAGTTGGAGCTAGATTTTAGCACTATTTTGGTTAACAGTTGAAATGGAAAGGCCTCAAGTGAAATAAAGGTGTTGCGTGTGAAAATTTTGATAATATGACCAGGGGGTGATGAAATAAGTGCTAAATTAGAGATCAAGGTCTTTATATTCTTGTAAAACCATATGCTAAGGTTTGTAAAGGGATAAAAATGAAGAAGTAGCGCTTATGGTATACATTGAAAGTTTCAACGTTCCATATTTTCATGCAAGAATATCTATGACAGCTAATGCATCGATTGTTTGAAGTTGCAAGGAAAACTAAAATTCAGTGATCACCAGAAAGGTTTAACAATCCATTTAGATCCACAGCATAAGAATAAAGTAGATAGGATCAACGAGGAAGATAGAATCCACTGTGGGAAAATGGGTGGAAAAAAATGGATCTTGAGTGGGAGGAAAGTTTAAAGCATTACTTAAATCAAGGGTGGAAATAAAATATGGCTAAGATCAATGTCATAGATGGGTTCCTCTTGAAGAACATGCATGGTAGATGATGAGTTGAATATCAATGGAATCGTTAAATATTGCCCTTCATCAACGGTCAGGATCGCAGGTGGATGAGATTAATGCCTGTTAGGTAATCCACTTGGAAAAGTTATGTATTTTTTTTTTTTTAAAGGGAAGGACAAATTAAATGTGTTGTTTGAATGATTAAGGAAATAAATGGTGTTTTATGAAGGTTGGTTAAATCTACGGAGACCAGATGATCCGCTAAGGAAAAATGCATGGGAGATAGACAAGGTGTCATGCATCGGAATAAGGAAAAATTAAATCTAACCAATGATCAAGATAAAAGATTCAAAAGAGAAGTGGATTAAATATATGGTCAAAAGGAGATCCTCTCTCATGATATACATGGGGATTAAAGAAGCATTCCCCCAATGGAAATTAAACCACTTTCCTAGATTCCGAAACCATTATTTCAAGAATATTATAAAAGAGAAGAGCATGTGTTCAAGGATTATTTGCCATTTTGTGCATTGGGATAAGGAAGCATTGTTTGCGTGGACAAAGCCAAGTCAGAAAAATATCTTTCCAGTCATCAGTTTTCCAGGTAAGCCATGTTTTCACCCACCTACTAGTATTTGTAAATGGATAGTGGAGGTAAAGTTGAGGGGCGGGCCTTAGAGCTTCAGAAAATAGATCAGGTATTTGAAGATAAAGATGTTGGAATTTTTTATATTGATTTGTCTTTTGGCCCTATTCACCTACTGAAAACCAAGCTAGAAGCCTTTAACAACCAGGGAACTGACCTACATGGTGTATTCGAGTCCCATTTTTACCATTTATGCCTATACCAAACCCTAAATTTTCCATATTTTATTGACTGGTGTGCGTCAAATTACTCCTCTAAAAGGGTAATAATGGACTCCACTAAAACCAAAATCATATGGCATGTAAATTCCCTTGTCATCTGATATTCTCTTTCCATCCCACCTTATTTTACACATAACTGAGAATATTTCATAGAAGACCTAATTCAATCATTCAGGCATGCAACAATCGAGGAAAAGCAACCCTTTTCCTCCAAATGATTTAGATATGATGTATTCCTTGCTAACCAGCCTTTTATCCTGGATGTCAACCTATTTAATTAACAAGAAAAGCTAGTTATTTCAATGTTGAGTCATTTCTTAGGTCTAGACACAGATATATATGTTCCTGAGTTATTAATCAGTCTCTTATTCAAAGTTAGTATGAGTTAGTCTGACTCTCAATCCCCTCAACCCTCCTGTCTAAAATTTGATGAATTTCGAGCTCAAAATATCCATTCTCAGCTAGTGAATTTCCACATTACTAGGCACTTCACGTTTCAATCTTACTTGATTACAATGTTCTTGTTTTTCCATGAAGAAAATTTGCATCTCCCAGAGATAGTACTTCCAACAGAGATCAGTAGTAACTTCTTCAAATATATAAACCTATTGATTCCAGAGGCTTATAAAGTATTCTTTCGGAATAGGTTTCCCAAAGTATTACCAGGGATGTAGGAGACTCAACAGTTAGCTCCAGATAGGAAAATAGGGGATTGGTCTCTGTTGGAAGAGAATACCATCATCAGAGTGTAAGTATTTATTCTGAACCCTATATTTTGACATCACTCTTGAACCCTAGGGTATTTTCTTTGGAGTTTATAACACAAAAGTCGATTTTGGGAACTGAACATTTCATGAGTTTTAAAAATACTTCTGTAATTAAATTTCCATGGGTAGTTGGGAATTTTATTATTAACAACAAAGTTGTACTCCCTCTAGTGGAAAGAATTCTACAGGAAATGTATTTTAAGAAATATTTTGCAGTCAATTATGACCCCCACGATAGTATTTCACAAAGAAGGAAAATGAACACAAAAAGATATTTTAGCACCAGGTAGTACCCATATTGGTTGAAAGAGTCAATTGGATGGATTATCCATATTATATGAGGGATATAGAAGTTTCACGGGAAAATCCATTTTCTATAATAAAAGAAACAGAATTAGTCACTCTCGTTTCAATCCAATTGGAAGTAACAGGTAAGAGAACCCATTCAGATGCCATGGGGACAGAGGAAGAGGAAAGTTCATAAACAACCAAAAGATAAAAAGCTGAGTGTAAAGGGAATATGATAGAAGTAACTGAGCCTGAAGTCAAGAGAAAGCAAGGAAATTTCATAAGACCAGCTTTAGAAGCACAAGAATATTATTTTTCAAAGGGACCTAAAACATTAAGTAATAAATTCAAATCCAAGGCTGACCTATATGCTAGATATAAAAATGACAAAGAGATGTATTTGAAAGAATCTTCAAAATTATTTTATGAAGCCATAAATGTATCAAATAAAGAGGTTTCACTAGTAATTGTCAAAGATCATACTAAGAACACTTTAAATTTAGCAGTGGCAATCAAGAATAGAATAGCCGAAATGAGGTTAAACCTGAAGTATATTTTGGTGCCAGACATGATTCACCTGCATAAGAACACTGGAGAAGATATTTAGAATGATTTGATGAAATATACCTTAAAGGTATCCAAGTAGTGATCCACACGGGCCAAAATAGAAAATCAGTTAAGGAAGCAGAAGGTGGAGAATGCAGTGCAACGACAACAAATAAAGAGACTTGAAGGAGATTTGTTGGTCATAGAAAATGAAGAAAATAAATGTGAGGTGACACAAAAGATATTGGCTAAGAAAGAGAATGTAATTCAGCTGTTTAAAAATAAGTTTAAGATCCGCAACACAGTTAATTTAGGATTCGTAATTGACTGAATTAGAAACAGAAAGAGATTTGCTAGACAAAGAGCTAAGTGATAGCAAAGAAAATATGTTGAAGTTCATCAAGGAAAAGAATGAATGGGAAAAAGAGAATGGTCTTTTAGTTTCAAAAATTGATGTTCTAAATGAAAGACAGGTCATTCTAGAGAAATATGAGGAAGAGAAAAAAAAGATATGATGTACAAATAATTAAGCATGTTGCAGAAACAAATATTGAATCTATTTTCCAAGCTATGTCACAAGTGAGTTTGAGAGACTTGCAGATTGTTGGTTTGAAAAGTCAAAATCAAAATTTGGCTGATGCAGTCTTGAAGAAAGAAGAGGAAAGGAAAGAATTGGAGAATAAGCATAAAGATTTTATGGATAAAAATGAGAAATTAGTAAAGCAAATAATTGAACAATTATCAATGCACGGAGCTAGACATATCATCAAGGATATGAACATTGTTGAATTTGTTCAAATCAAGCCTTATTTATATTATATTTAGGAAAAAGAGATGCTAATAAACAATGCTAGACAAAATTGTACAATAGTGAAAGAGGCCTTGAATAAAAAACCAGTGGACAGAGCTAAAAAAACAATTAACTTCTTGAATACTATGTCTAAAGAATATTTGAGGACAATGGGTATCAAAGACATAATTAAAGTGATCACCTGGGCCAAGAAAGTAGTAGGAAAACAAAAGCACATCAAAACTGTGCATGCTAAGATTGACATAATGCAACATCATATGAATATTTTTAATGGCTCATTCATGTCCTTTTTCAGAACGGTTTTCCTTCCTTCTGGAAAGAAGATGGTAAAATTTTATCTCAGGAAGAATATGACGCTTTGTTGGTCAACTGTAGATTGGATCACAAGAAATTTGAAGATATGAACCAATCTCTGTAGGGGAAAATTGTGATTGATAAATTGGCAATTGATTTTGAAATAATTAATACATTCAAAACAGGGTGTGCCTAGTTCCTACCTATTTCATATGTAGTTCATGTGGAATTGAGAGTGTTGGTTAAATAAATGGCGAATATGGAGCTTCCATATGTAGACTAGTGGAAAACAATAGAGAATTTTGGCAAAACAAAGTATAAATTGCATCAATAAAGATTTTATTTGTAAAACTTGAGAAATTTTGAAGACAAGTTTTATTTTCAATATGTAATAGATTTTGAGTAGTTTGTTTGTTATGAGTCAAATGACAAGTGTAATAAGGCAATTATTGTTTCCTATTTTTAGCATGTAAACAATTATCAACTTGAGGAGCATTTTGATGCATTTAAGCAACATTTTGCAATGTATTGAAGGTTGGAACCTGTGAGAAGAACTGATTTGGTAAAAGAGCTTCAAATATTAATAAATATTTCATAGCCAAGCATGTTTTCTAGCAGAGATTCTTATGTTCTTTATTTTATAGTTTGTACTTTATTTCCTTCATGTGAATGTGTTTTATGTTTACCTTTCCATTATGTTATCTTTTCATGCTTGAATAAGTGTATTTTGGGTTAGAATTCATAATATTATGCTCTTATCCTTTAGTTTCAAGCATTCATAAACTTTTTCCCATTTTGTGTAATAAGGAAATTATTGTTTCCTATTTTTAGCATGTAAACAATTATCAACTCAGGGAGAATTTTGATGCATTTAAGCAACATTTTGCAATGTATTGAAGGTTGGAACCTGTGAGAAGAACTGATTTGGTAAAAGAGATTCAAAGGTTAATAAAGATTTCATAGCCAAGCATGTTTTCTACCAGATATTCTTATGTTCTTTATTTTACAGTTTGTACTTTATTTCCTTCATGTGAATGTGTTTTATGTTTACCTTTCCATTATGTTATCTTTCCATGCTTGAATAAGTGTATTTTGGGTTAGAATTCATAATCTTATGCTCTGATTCTTTATTTTCAATCATTCACAAACTTCTTCCCACTAAAGTTAATATTGGGTTCATCTGTACATGCCCATATCAATGGATTGTTTCTTACGCTTCCTTATCACCAGAAAAACCAGCATTTTTATTGTAAAAGAGTAACTACCCTTACTCTCTTAATAACTCCATTGGAAAGCACTGTCATTAATTGTTTTTCATATTTCACTCCATGCCCAATGACCCGCTATTTTAGTCAGTTCTACTATTAAAATTTATTTCCTTTGAAATATATCTGGCCTTTGAGTTTATCAATTGAGAGATCCCTCTCTCGTAGGAAAGAATCCATCTTTCCTCCTAAAGATTGGTTTTGTGGTTACCTTGGGTTATCTTTTCCCAACCAAGGGTAAATTTTGAGTGATAACACCTACTTCAAATGATGGTGGAATGGTGTAAAACTAAATGAATTTTAGACTTTTACAGCCATTCGATATAGAATGCTATATGAACTTCCTAACATAGGTGATAACAATATTTTTTTGACATAATGCTTGACTAACTTCTCTGTATAAACAGATTAGAGCTGATTTTCTCTATGTACATATATAAATTTTATGACAATATAATGTAAGAACTAATTTAGAAAAGAAATACACATATAATTCATCATTCATGTACGTGCAAATATTTTTATATTATAAAAACAATTAAGAGTAGAAAAATATGACTTGGTGAAATAATCTTTAATAAAAAATAATAATTACTATAAAACAATATCAATGGAAATTCTGATAACATTAACTTTTATGTGAGATACTAATATTGTGATAAACATAGGGAAGGAAAATCAAGGAAGACTTTACTATAAAATAATATCAATGGAAAATTCTTAAAATATTAACTTTTATATGAGATACGAATATTGTGATAAGCATAGGGAAGGAAAATCAAGGAAGAGTTGAGATGGAGAGACAGTGAACGTGTGAAATTAATAGAGAACAATAAGCATAATTTAGTGTCATAATTTTATAACCACAACTAAAAATTAAAAATCCACAATTACTCCTTTCCTTCTCACATTTGAATTTTTTAACTGAAACGTCCATAATTGTATGGTTGATTCTAGAGAATCATCCAATGTCATGCCTTTATCAGTATGCCGAGGGTTGAATGCAAAATTTACACCCTGTGAGACACAAATTTCACAATTAAATCGCTCAAATGTGAAGGTATTAGGAGAAATGAAGGATGTATTAATAGAGCTTGGTAGTAATTGCACAATTTACCAAATTATAGATATTGCGGCTGTTGACATTCCTAATGCTTATGGAATTTTTTCAAGCAGAGATTGGTCTCAAAATCTGAATGGTTACTTTACAACATATTGGTCAACCTTATGGATTCCCAAAAATAGTGAGGCCAATCAGATTAAGATAGGAAGAGAGAGATATTTAAGACATACAGTGACAGAACTACATGATCCCAATTAACCAGTTCTTTTTTATAATTCAATCATGGTAAATTATATGTATGAACTTGACTTTGGAAATTTTAAAGCTGAAAATTCCCCTTTTTTTTGGGTAAAAACAAGAATAAGAAATTTTGAATGTAACACGTATTAATCATGAGTCTTTATCTAAGAATGTTGTAAATAATGTAGATAACCATGATCATGTACACATTTTAGAAAGTAGAGTAATTGCAGATAATTCAACTTGGACTTTGTATTTCGATGGGTCAACATCCAAAGAGGGAGTTGGGGCTAGTTGTCTTTTAATTGATCTGAAAGGGAATAAAATATGTATAGAATGACGATTAGAATTTGATTTTACAAACAACATAGTAGAATATAAATATTTTATTCAAGGTTTGAAGAAGGAAGTAGATTTGGAAATCAAAGTGCTGGTGACCTATGGTGATTCCAAAATTATCATCCGACAGGTATGTAAATCAATACATTGTATTTTAGAACATTTCCAAAATTATGAAAGAGAGGTATGGAATCTTATTTCATATTTTGAAGTATATATGATAAATGCTATTCCTAGATTCCAAAATCAAGAAGCTGATATGTTAGCAAATGTAGCTTCTAAATTAATTCTGCCTAAAAATGTTTCATCTATTTTATTTTCAATTGAATGAATTTTTAGGTTGTCTATTCCTGACAATATTATTAATTGGTGAATATTTGATGACAACATACAGATTCTGAATTTCCCAATGAATGAACATACCTTCAACGATTCAAATATTGATGAAATCACCCACGATGAATATTTACATAATTTTATGGTAATACATTATCATTGTTCAGTATAGAAATCTCTTCATGAGATAAAATCTATTCCTAACTCTGTTTTGAGACAAGTAAATTTTTATGATCTCCAAGAAAAATTCAAGGTTATCCCAAAATGTAAGACTAATAGTACATAGTTGATGTATGAGACTCTAAATTTAGGGACATAATATGATCCCCAGATTGTCAATCTAGGGACATAATGCACTTCTTTAGAAAAATCATCGTTTATTAAATTAGCTAGGGAATATAAAGACGTATTTGCATGGACATACAATGACCTCAAAACTTTTAAACCGCAAGTCATGCAACACATAATACCAATGAAACAGGCCTCAAAACATTTCCAACAAAAACTTAGGAAAATGCACCCAAGTCTCGAACCAACAGTTAAAAAGGAATTAAAGAAGATTTTATATGCCAAGATCATCTTTCTCGTTAGACATACTCAATGGGTAGCTAATTTGGTTCTGGTTAGGAAGAAAAATGGTGATATTCGACTTTGTGTCGATTTCCAAAATCTTAATAAATCCTCAGAAAAGGACAATTACCCAGTTCCTCCCTTGGAACAAATCCTTCAAAAAGTGTCTGGCTCTTAGATGATATCACTTCATGATGGTTTCTTAGGATATAATCAAATTCTGGTTTATCTGGATGACCAACTTAAAACAGCATTTATAACTCCATGGGAGCGTATGCTTATTAGAAAATGTCTTTCGGTTTGATTAATTTCAGGGCTAATTTCAAAAGATCAATGGATATTTCCTTTAGGGGACTAATCAATCGTTTGGTAGTCATCTATCTAAATGATGTGACATTATTTTCCAAACACTGACCTGATCAAGTTTTTCATCTTGGAAAATTATTTGAGCATTGTAGAAGTTATGGGGTTTCTTTCAATCCTAAAAACACATATTTGTTGTAACAAAAGGAATTTTATTAGGTTGTGTGGTTTCGGAACATGGAATCATGATTGTTCCTGAACGAACTCAAGCTATAACGAAAATAACTTTTCCTTCAAGAAAAAAGGCCATCCAGTCTTTCCTTGGTAAAATAAATTTTGTTAGGAGATTTGTCCCTAGTTTTCCAAAAATTGTGCGCCCTTTACAGAACATGATTAAGAAAGATGTTATTTTCAATTGGGGAAACAATGAAAAATAATCATTTTAAAGAATTTTAGAAGCCATTTCTGAAGCTCTTAGTCTTTTAAGTCTAGATTTCAGTAAGGATATCATACTGTATACATTTGCTTTAGATATATCTTATGTTGCAGTCTTAAATCAGTATAATCATCCAAATTATGAAGTGCAAATATCCTTTATGAGTTCAAATTTTAAGGGAGATGATTTGAATTACCATGAGGTCGATAAGAAATCATTTTATATTTTAAAAGTTGTTAAACATTTTCGTCCTTGTCTTTTAAAATCAAAAACCAAAGTGATCATTCCATTCCTTGTGGTAAGGAACTTATTGGTACAAAATAATTTAGGGAAAAAAATATCCCCATGGATGACAACCCTTGAGGAATAAGATCTAGAAATTAAACTTTCAACGGTAATGAAAGGACAAGGTCATTGTAAACTTACTGCTAAATTTTCTCACATCTCAAACAGTAATTCTGTAAACTTACTGTTGAATTTTCTCACATCCCAAATAGTAATTCTGAAAATCAACATTGATGAAGCCTTACTTAAAAGAGAAATATATTTGTATCCTCCTCCTCAAGATTCTTGGTATTCTGACTTAAGAACTTTTCTTGAAACATGAACTGATCTGGACCATTTAGAAACGAGAAAGAGAAGAGCATTTAGGTTAAAATCAGCTTATTATTAGCTGATAGATAACATCCTTTCTAGAAATAATTCAGACGGTGTGTTATTGAATTACATTCGTGTTCTATGGGTAGTCATTTCAGAGCAGAAATTTCAACTCATAATATTCTTAGAGCAGGTTACTATCGACCCACACTATTTCGAGATTCCTATGCATTTGCTAGAAAATGTCAGGATTATCATACTGCTACAGGTAGGGTTAAAAAACCTATTTTTCCATTAGAACCAGTTTCAGTTGAAGGACAATTTCAACAATGGGGACTTGACATAGTAGGTCCAATTAATCGACCTTCAACTTTGCAACATAAATATATCATCACCGCAACTGACTATTTCACTTGATGGGTACAAGCTACACCTCTGCATGTTGTAAATGCTAATCTAGTTATTTTATTCTTAGAATATTCTATTATTAATCTATTTTGTGTTCGTGAATCACTTGTCTTTGATAATGCCTACTATTTTTTTTCAATCAAATTAACTTAGTTTTTTCTAGAAAGAGGAATTAGAGTCAGGTATTATGTGAGCTATTACCCTTAGGGAAATGGTTTAGTAGAATCATTCAATAATAACTTGTTAAAGGTTCTTAAGAAAACCACTACTATGCATCATTGCAATTGGAATACAAGATTGTATAATTATTTTTGGGTAGACAGAGTGACTCTTAAATCCTCAATAGGGAATTCTCCTTTCTTTCTTGTTTATGGAACATAAGTTATATTACCCCCTAATCAGTTTTTACCATCTCTATAATTAGCTCAATCTATTCAAGATGAAAATTGTTTAACTATGGATAAGAGGATTAA
Organism: Pseudotsuga menziesii; assembly: GCA_001517045.1. Taxonomy (NCBI): domain Eukaryota; kingdom Viridiplantae; phylum Streptophyta; class Pinopsida; order Pinales; family Pinaceae; genus Pseudotsuga; species Pseudotsuga menziesii. Next base: position 105,654 of record LPNX010137503.1, read on the forward strand.
CACTTTGATCAAGATAGAAGAAGACAGAGAAAGGTATAAGAAACACTTAATAAAACATCAGCAAATTGTAAAATCCTAGTTTGATCATACCTCAGTTTCTAACAGAGATTTACAGGTCGGTGACTTGGTCTTAAAATAGGATAAATCCCATGAAGAGAAGGGAGAACATACAAAATTTTAGCATCTTTGGTTAGGTCCTTTTGTCATTTTTGAGAAATTAGGCCCAAGCACTTTTTAACAATGAACTGGAAGGTTAGTCCAAAATTTTTCCAGTAAATGGGATGATTCTTAAAAAGTATTTTTACTAATTTCTTCAGACTCCTTGATATGTATATAATTTGTTCATTTTGTAAATAATTTTACATTATTTTCTTTATGTACAGTTTTATCTTCTTTTCGCTTTTGTTTTAAATCCATCTACCTCTAAATATTTACAAATAATTTAGAGTTGATTTTGTTTAAAAGATTGATTTAAATTATAAAAAAAATAACATTTCAATCTTTGAATTTTAATGTATATATATCTATCAGAGGGGGTATCTATAAATAAATAAACCTTGTGGTTGAATTTTAGTTTGCTTATTTGTTTCAAGTTGCTGTAATTAAATTGAGTTTTTCATAAGTTGCTTAGGATGATCATCCTTTCTTAAATCTATAAGAAACCTATCATAACATGATAATATTTGTAAATATGATTAACACTACTTCTCAATGGCCGATTTCTTTATAGTTAATATAGATGATTGATTTCCTTTTCAAAACCTTGTACTTAGAATTTTTTTATTAAATCTCCATTATTAGTCATTTTTAGAGATCATTTACAATCTGATAAGTTTCTAGTTCTATTCCATTCATAAAAATTCTAAATTATAAAATAGGGAACAGAAGGTCTTAGTAATGAGCCTATCATATCGGGATCATAAATATCATTGGTATGACATTATCAGGGAATATGGTAATGGCTCTTGATAAAAAGGTCAAGAGATAGGGGTTCTTAGTAATGATCTAGATGATTCATTTTCTAGTGATATTGGTGAGTGACATTGTCATTTGGTTACCAAGTTGATGATTCCTTATTTTATAAGACATAATTTTTCAAAAAAAAGAAGGAAAAAATTGATTAAAGATTAGGAGGCCTCATCACGAGTCAGTTTGTTTATCTTTAGCAGTTCTCTTGAATGACGCTATCAAATTCTGGTCATCAAAACTAGATAGTATTCTTCAATTAAATATTTAAAATAAATTTCCAAAAAAAAAAGAAATGAAAATGAAAATGATGAATAAACACAAAATCAATAACTGGAACATATTTTAGAAATTTTTCAAAGAAGTAAATTGAAGCATCTTTATACTGATGATTTAGATTATCTTTACTATGCATACTTTGTTTTCACGGGGATATTTCTTATTCTCACCTTTAACAAAATATTTATTGATGGAGATAATGATAGTTCTGAAACATACTTGTGGATAGAAATTAAACATGGGTTCTTGTCAGATCGAGAATTTATGTCTCTTATAAGCAAATCATAAGATTATATTTTACACAACTATTTGATATTATTTGGATAGAGTTAACTAGTTCTCCCAAGTATGTCACCATTTGTTGGCACACAACAACCCTCTCATCCTTTTTATCTTGTTTGCTCAATAAAACAGATGAGCATCACATATATTTATGAAATTCTCATATAACTTTATAAAGAGTTCCTTGAGAATATTTGACTTTGAAGGTACTCTTAATCTTGAAAAAGTTATTTCATCAACGAAGAGTACTTACAAGAAGTTTATGACAAATTGATGAAGTCATTTTTTAACAATCATTTAGAAGTTGTTAAAATTAAATTTATATATAATCAATTTTCCATTATTACATAATATGATTATATATATTGTTTAAGATGATTAATTTACAGCCTATCAATTTTATCTTTTCTATCAAATCGAATTAGCTTATATGAATTCCCATCTTTTAACATGAGCTCTTTGAAGTTTCATTAAGATTTTAATGGTTTGATTCATAAAGTTAGACAAAGTATTTATGGTTAATTTTTATGTTTATATATTGTTTGGGTTAATAATATTGTTTCATTATATATTTAAAATTACAACCCTAACGAATATGTTTAACGTTCAAAACATTACAACTCTTGAAACTATGTCTATGCATTTGAGAAAACTAAACCCTTAATATATTCTTAAACAAATAATATTATTCTCATTGAGAATCATACATAAACTATGATGGATATTCGTACAAAATCAAAACCATATGACACCTAGTGGCTATCATAGTTTGGATTTTGTTAACCCAAAAAATCCCTCAATGAGTTCTACGTAACCTACTCCACACAAAGACATCTATGCACTACCCTCATTTGACTCCCACACCCTTGCAAAGGCTCAAAAACATGAAAAAGGGCTTAAAAACCCCTAAAAAGAGCCAAAATAGCTCTCATAGGGGTCAAAACCTCCAAAAAGGGGCTAAGATCCCTCAAAGGAGCTTAAAATCCCCAAAGGAGCTAAGACTTGATCGAAAGGGGATTAAATCCCAAGAAAGGGGCTAAATCCCTAACCAGGGGCTTAAAACCCTAAAATCTCAAACAAAAACTATAAATAGAGGGGTGGGGTTCACTCACAAAATACTCCTTCTCTCCCTATCATTATGTTTCCTGTGTGAGTGCCTTGAGACCCTTTGCCTCTCAAGCCATTCACCCTCCCTCTTCTCCATTGCTCCACAAGCCAAGTCTCCATCCCACAGAGAGAGGTGCTCCCAAAGCTAGGGCATGGTGGCCCATTTCCACCCAAACAGAAGGTATAACCATTTGTTTTCATTGTTATTTTAGTTGTTAACTTATTTTCTTTGTAGGTTTATTTGCTAATGGTTTTCTGCAGGTTTTCCTTTGATTTCCTATAGCCATATTTTGTGGGTGAATCCACGGACCTGGGTAACACTTTTTGGCAAGCGCATTTCGGCAAAAACAGAAAAACGCACCTCGGTCGAGGGTTTAACAAGCCCTTGACCAAGGTCTTAATATCTCGACCGAGGTTTTATCAAGCCCTCAACCGAGGTTTTGTTCAGCCCTCGACCGAGGTATTTCTTAACCCTCGGTCGAGGTATTAAAACCTCGATCAAGGGTTAATAAATACCTCGGTCGAGGTATGGACCTCCACCGAGGTGCCTATGTCGAAAAAATTATAAAAAGAGGCCGCGGGGGCCGCGGTCGTTTCTTTGGCAAATTTTTCACTGTGGAAGCTCGACCGAGAAACGACGGAACAACGGCGTAAGGATTGGCACCCCAAAGCAACCCAAGCACCCCGAAGCAACCCAACCTCGTCACGATGGAGTCAGAGCCAAGAGGTAACAGTTTAAATAATTGTTTTTAAATTTAAATGGAATTTAAATTTTTTTTTTTATAAATTTATAAAATTTGTTTTAAAATTTGGTAAATGTATGTTTTTATAATTTTCATATTTAAAATGTGTACCGGCAAGCAGAAATGCTGCCGGATTTTTGAAAATTTGTAGTTAAATTGAATTTTTTTGTTAATTTGTTATATATATATATATATATATATAAATTATGTCAACTGGTAGTGTTTATGCTACCGGTTTAATTTTGAAATGTGTCCCAGGCAAGCCGAAATGCTGCCCGATTTTTTTCAATCCTCCGTGAATTCATGGAGGATTGAAAAAAATC